>BDSI01000207.1:0-133395 GCA_003117195.1 Eudorina sp. 2006-703-Eu-15
CCCCCCCTCCCCCTCCCCCTCCCACCCTCCCCTCCCCTCCCCTCCCCTCCCCCTCCCCTCCCCCTCCCCCCTCCCCCCCCCCTCCCCCTCCCCTCCCCTCCCCTCCCCCTCCCCCTCCCCCTCCCCCTCCTCCCCTCCCCCTCCCCCTCCCCCTCCCCCCCTCCCCCCCCCCCCCCCCCCCCCCCCTCCCCTCCCCCTCCCCCCCTCCCCTCCCCCTCCCCTCCCCCTCCCCCCTCCCCCCCCCCCTCCAGCCCCACCTTGATGATCTTGTGCATGGCCACCGCGCAGGCGTGCGCTGCGTGGATGGCGGGGTAGGGCGCCAGCTCGGCGTCCTGGGAGGCGGCCATTGACTGATTTGGGGGGGGGGAGGGGAGGGATGGAGGAGGAGGGAGGGGGGGAGCGGGGAAGGGAGGGAGTACAGGACATTGCGATGAAGAGGGACATCCAGCCACGGGTGGCAGGCACGCGATCAAGTGGCGGGGAGGCGGGGGGGGTCGGGCAACGGGGAAAGGGGAGGGCCTGGAGGAGAGACGCGCGCGGACGACCGAGCCCGCAATCACACGCGGCGGGTGGGCATGGAGAGGGAAGGACACCGCATCAGTGGCTGGTTACCGTGTGTGTATGTTTGCCGCGGGGGGAGGGAAACCTGCAAGCGGAGGACTGCAAGCGCCTTACCTGGCCACACGGACCACCGGCTGCACCGCCCCCAATCCGCCCGTCCGCTCCCCCCACCCTCCCTCCCTCCCTCCTGACCTCCGCCGGCCATCACCCCCCTTCCCTGAACCCTCCCCCCCACCCTCCCTCCCTCTCCCTCCTTTTTGTCAACCAAGACAGCGAAACCGCGAAACGTCACCTCCCTCCCTCCCCCCTTGCCTCCCTCCCCCTTGCCTCCCTCCCCTTGCCTCCCTCCCCCTCCCCCTCCCCTCCCCCTCCCCCTCCCCCTCCCCCTCCCCCTCCCCCTCCCCCTCCCCCCACCTTGAGTCCGCGCGCCGTCAGCTTCAGCACCCGGGCGGCGTGACGCACATTCGCCCCCGCCACCGCGCCCCCGCCGCCGCCGCCGCCGGCCGCAGTACCGACCCATGGTGCACCGCCTGACTCCCGCTGCTGCTGCTGCTGCTGATGCTCGCCGTCCGCCTCACTCCCACCCCTGCCGCGGCCGCAGCCCCGCCCCCGCCGCCGCCGTTGATGGCCCCCAAAAAGATCTCGATGGATCGCCTGCCCCGGCGGGGCCGGGCCTCGGGTGCCTGCACCCCCGACCGAGACAGGCCCCCGCCGCCGCGGCGGCGGCTGCGGGGCCGCCGTTGGCGATGTAGCTGCTAGCGCCGGCGGCGGCTACAGCCAGACAGACCGACAGTAGCAGCGGCAGCTCGTCGGGGTCCAGGGGCCTGTGGTGGAGGGCCGGGAGGGAGGGAGGGGAAGGAGGGGAGCAGGGAAGAGGACGGGTATTTCAAGGATGGATCGATGTCTTTGGAAACCATCTAACCCAAACCTGCATCGCGACGGAGCTGTGTTTCGCATGGGGCGTGCCCCCGCCCCCGCCCCCGACCCCCCACCACCAGCAGGCAGCAGCTCCCATCCCGGGGAGGAAGGGGCGGGGCGGGACACCCCGGGAGGGGAGGGGAGGGGACCCGTTGGGTGGAGAGAGCGGTGGGGGTCCTCCGCTTGCGCCCGGTCGTATGTGTTAATGAGAACTGAGCCGTGTGTGTGGGGGGGGGGATCAGCTACGGGGCCGCACGGGCCGGGCCAGATCTCGAAAGCATGGCTCGGCGGTCGTACTGTACGACACCGAACAAGGTGAAATGTACCACAAAACACAACACACTCTCCCCCGCCCCTCGTAAGCCCGGCTCTCGAGCCCTGTGCGCGTGTCGCCCTTCTCTCCCCCTTTCCCCCCTTTCCCCCCCATCCCCCCCCATCCCCTCCACATCGCCACATCCCCACATCTCCTCCCTCCCTCGCCGCTCGCCCCCCTCATACCCGGGCCGATGCAGCAGCGGCGGCGCCGGCGGCGCGCCCTCCTCCGGCGTAGGCGGCGACCAGTCCTCCAACCCCATCCCCGCCCCCGCCCCCGCCAGCAGCGCCCCCCCGTCCATCCGCGCCACCACGTGCGCCAGCCAGTCCGCCGCCAGGCTGTGGGTGGCGGGCCCCGAAACCAACGCCGGCCAGATGGCGGCTGCGGTGGCGGACCCCGAGCTCGTCCCACCCAGCAGTGACGTCAGCGGGCCCAGCGCGCCGGAGCGGACGTCGGCGGCGGAGGCGGCGGCGGCGGCGGCAGCCAGGAGGTCCGCGACGCTGCCGCTGCCCTCGGGCTCCATCGCCGCCAGTACGTCACGGACGAGCAGCGGCGGCGGCGGCCCGGCGGCGGCGGCCTCCTCCGCCCGCGCGGTGAAGTGCCACGTGAGGTGGAAGAGGCCCTGACGTAATCGGCGGTTGGAGGTTGGCAGTTGGCGGTTGGCAATGGGGGTGAGGTTCAGGTTGTTCACGCACCGGGGGCGGGCGCGAGGTTGCAGGGATGGGCCGGGGTGGGGCCCAGGGCGGGGTGCGGGATAGGAAGTACGGTATACGGGGTAGCGAGTACGGGGTAGAAAGTACGGGGTAGAGGCAACAAAATGCCGGAGGGCCGACACCCGCGTCCCTCTGCCTAGACTTCGTCCCCCTTAGGAGGACCCGGTCGGGGGCTGCCCGGACCCTCTGCGTGCGTTCACCCTCCGCCGACTCGACAACCCTCCGCCCCTATCCAACGGAATCGCCTGACACCTGGCCTGACACCTGGCCTGGTGGTTGGTCCTCGCTCCGGCCTCCCCCCTTTTTGTGGCCCCACCTCCGACACCCCTCTCTGGCCACTCACACAGAACACCTCTTCACCCTCCTCCCCCCTCCCACACACACTTCCCTGACCCCCATCTTCCTCCCCATGACCCACGGCCCACTGCCACCTACACCACACCCCTTCCCCCCCTCCCCCCCTACCCCCTCCCCCCCCCCTACCCCCTCCCCCCTTACCCACCTCCCCCCCCCTTACCCCACCTCAAGAAACACCTCCACTGCGCCACACAGCTCCAGATAGGTCTCCCCGGGTCGATGAGCAGCCGCCGCTGCCGCCGCCGCAGACACCGCCGCACCGCCCAGGTCCATCGAAGCGCCGGGCTGGGCCGCCATGCGGTACGACAGGTACGACGGGTGTACGGCAGCTGCGGCGGCGCTGAATCGCTCCACCATCCGCGTCGTCATAAGGTGGGCCCCGAAGGAATCCCCCAGTTGGGCCCACAGCGCCGCACAGGCCTCGAACTCCACCATGGCTTTCATGCACCGGCACAGGCCTAAGGGGGACGGGGGGCGGGGGGCATAGGAAATTGGTAGACATCTTCACACACTGCCACTCACACCGCGCCGCTGCCAAAGCAAAGGAAGGATCGGCGAACAATCGACTATCCCGTTATCTCAGGCGATGCGATGGCGGCGCGGGGCGGGGGGGGGGCTCTCAAATTTCTCTTCCCATCCGCCGACGCTCGCATTCCAGTCATACAAACAATCCTACCCCTGCAGCCCTCCCCTCCCCCCCCCCCGCATCTCTGCCTTCGACTCCCCAACGCCAAGCCCCCGCCCCCCGCCCCGACCTCCACCCCGCCCCGGCCCACCCCCGCCCAGCCCCACCCGTGAAGTTCTTGGCCACGAAGCCCAGCAGCCAGGCGTGCGACGCGGCCTCCATGGTGGCGGGTCGGGCCAGCAGCGTCCTCAGCTTTACACAGATGTTGGCGAAGGCGGGGATGAGGGCGCTGCAGCTGAGGGCCACAACCAGCTCACGGACCTGGCGGGGGGGGGTGGGGGTTTTGGGGCAGGGGGGGTGCGGATTTTAGGATTTGGGAGTCTAGGGACGAGGGGAGTTTGGAAGAGGGAGTGTTGGTGGTGGTTATTGCGGCAGGTGGTGGCGGGTGGTGGCCGTTGGCGGCCCGTACTGCATACGGGTTAGTTAGTAATGATGCATCCTCATTCGCTGCCTGCCCAGTGGGGTTGGTTGCGGGGACTGGAGGGGACTGAGCGATCGGCCTTGTGAACCGAAGGGGACCTCCTCCCACGCCCTCCTCCCACACTCCCCTCCCACCCGGGGTTGGGCCAGCAGGTCTCGATGGCGCCAGATGGGGTCGAACACGCAGCTCAGAAGCAGATTGCTGATGCTCTCCAGCAGCGCCTGAGGGAGAGCCGGGGGGTAGGGGGGTGAGGAGGGCGGGGTGAGAGACGTATAGGAAATTGGTAGACATATTTATACTGCGCTGCTGCCAGAGCAAATATCCGGTAAAGACTCGGGGGGGCCAGGGGGGATAGGTGGGCGGGTACAGGAAACTGGTTAATACATATGGCAACTGTGCTGCTGCTGCTGCTGCCAGAGCAACGGTCCGGTGAAGGATCAACTGCACCAGGATCTCCTCCGGCGATGCGACGGCATCCATATCGAAGGCACTGTCAGATACTGACTGAAAGCGCAAAACCCGACACGGAGCAGGGCCCCGGGTGGATATAGGGGTGGACGGGAGGAAGGGAGCCGGAGGCGCTCTCTGCCTATCTGTCGTACCTGCGCATGTCCCCCCAGCTTCTGATTGCACAGCAGCCCCTCGATGGAGGCCCGCGCGGGGCTGGGGCCGCCGTCCCGCACGTACAGATCCAGGGAGGCGCGCAGATCCACGGACCTGCGGAATACATCCGGATCCAGATCCAGATCCGTTTGATGGAGGGAAGGGGTTCCGAGTCGGTGTCCAGGGAGGGAGGGAGGGATGTGGGTTTTTGCGCTGCTGCGTGCCGGCGGTCGTGTTGAGCCACCCATGGAGCACACTCCCTCCGAGTTGTTCCGAGACCGTTGTGTACCAGGGGTGCGCGGCTACCTGGGGTCGGTGCGCGGGGCTATGATCAGCCGGCTTGCCGTCCCACGCGGGTGTTGTTCGGCAGTGCAAGACGCCCCTCGGCGGAGGCTCGCTGCAGCTGACGCTGTGGTTGTTGTCGTTGCGGGGTTCAGCAACTAACTGCGGCGACCCTAAACCTAACCCCTCCGCACATCCACCCCAAACCTAGCGAACCTACCATCCCCAACACACACATCCCGTAACCCGCGGTTTTCCCCGGGCCACCGAGAACACCCACCTGCGCCTGACCGCCTCCCCATGTACGGCAGCCTCGTCGTACACAGCCCCTGCGAGGCACAGCACCGCCAAGGCTGTCATAGGTACGGAGGTTTTGGTCGGAAGCCGGCAGTGGCAGCAATCCGCATTGGGGAGTGGGGTTCTCCCCACTCCGCTTTGTTCATCTGCCCCTCCACACCCCGCGATGCCACCACCAGGCCTCCAACCCATCCTGACCCCTTCCCCCCTCCCCGCCGCACCCTGCATCCTCCCCCTCTGGTTCTGCAATCATCCCACCCGCCGGGGCTGGTGCATTCATCCCACCCGCCTGCGCACATAAGACCCACCTGCCACGCCGCCCGCGGCCGCCGCCGCCGCCGACGTGTGTACGGCCCTGGGGTTGGGCCCCAGCAGCGCTGAGCCCGCCAACGTGGTGAGCTCCCCCAGGGCCTCGGGCACTCGACACCGGAGCAACATGTCGTACATCTCTGTCAGGTACTGCTCCACCTGCTCCTCGGGGAGGCTGTCCAGCCCGACGGGGGCGCCGCCGCCGCCGCCCTCCGCCGCCGCCGCCGCGTGCTCGGAGGCGGTGCCATCCTCGCCGCCGCCGCCGTCGCCTTCGTCGTCTCCGTCTCCGTTGCCGGCTTTGGCTCCCCTCAGGTCGAGGCTGTTCCTCGGAGGGCCCAGGGCGATGAGCGCGGCCAGTCGGTCCACACTCTCCTGCGGGGGGGGGGGGGAACGGAAGAAGGGGGGGCGGGTGCAGGGTCGGTGGGGAGGGGGCGTAGGAAATTGGTAGACATGTTCAAACTGCGCGGCTGCGGCCAGAGGGAGGGGCGGGGGGGGAGGCAATAGTTAACCAGCGAGGGGGAATGCGAATTGGGATCACACACGCCTTGTTATGCTGCTGTTTGACAATTTATCAATGGCAGGTGTTGTTCTTATGGTGAAGGGGGTCTCGGTCACTGAACTCCGGGTCGCGCTGGTTTCTCGCTCGCTCGTAACACTCTGAGCAAACTGAGGGGGTTAAATTGAAAAAGGAAATAAACCCAAAGAACGAACCCGGGCACACCCAACATAACTGAGGGGGCGGGTGGGCGCAGGGATTGGGCGGGTGTGGAGGTGCCGGCGGTGGGAGAGCAGGGGCGCGTGCAGTGGATGGGTGGGTGGGTTTGGAGCCGTGGATGGATCCCGGACACGCCCGGATAGATGACCGGGTTCGTGTGGGGTCGGCGTGCGATGGCGCAGGCCGGTGGGTTCAGAGGGTGAGTCTGAGGGCCAGGCAGGGTATGGAAATGACCCGCAGTTGGGAAGCGGACTGGAATGAGGTGTGTTGGCCGTGAGCGGACACATCGCTTGCCGGGCAACTGCTGCCCGCAGCCCGTGCGCCACCGCACCCAGGCAAAAAAGGACTGGGTGGAGGGGGAGAGGATTGCCACCGCAGCGCAATGTCGAACACAGCGGAGAGCCACCACAAAGGTGGTTGTTATCGACGATGCCGGTGGGTTGACCGCCGTGGCAAACGCAGTCGCGGCATGCGGGTCATCCCGCCGACGGGGAAGTTGGAGCCTAAAGCACGACTCGCCAATGGACAGATTGCAAGTTTTTTCCATACGCACCACGCGTTGCCTGTGTGCGGCGACCATGCGACCACCAACCGGGCCGCAACGCACCGAGATTACGGAATGGAACTCGATACCGAGCGCGTTGCAGCGCAGCAGCGCACCTGTGCAAGCTGAGCGTCATCGCTCGACAGCAGCCGGGCTCCGGTGGGTGCAGAAAATGATCCACCGTTGGTGAAGGATTGTGATGCGCCTTTCGCCGCTGCTGTCCGCACCTCCGAGATGCGCGTGCTAACAACTATTCCGCTAAGTACCTGCGAGAACGTGGAATCGCATCACATCACGTTTCATTTGGCCTCCCTGCAGGGCCGACCGGACTCGCTGTTTGCAAAAGTACAGTTTGCGCAATCCTGCTACAGGCTCAAGCCTGTTGAATTCATGCAAGAACAAGTGACGCAACTGGATGTCAGTACAGCGTGCGCTGCCAACAGCGGCGCCACGAGTCGGCACTCAACGCCGCGCCGACGCTCAAAAGAGACGCCCTTGGCGGTTTCTGCGCCCAGATAGTCGCACCTGAGATAGCCGGCGCACGCCTTCGCGCGCATCCGGCAGGGCCGACACAAAGTCTATCATTCCTCCGTTGGGTTTGTAAGGTACCAGCTAATAACTTGCGTCGCAACTACATTGAATGCGTAGCAGGAGTTGTGCACATGTCCGTGGCGACTGTGACGGGCCAAAAACGTTTACCGAGCAACATGAACGGCCCTACCAATTGCAATCAGCGACACAGGGCAGCCGTGATGAAGTAAATCCCCAATCCTTACAAACTTACTATCGATGTACTTATCAACAAATGCATAAGCAATCCATTTTGGCCTTGCTGCAGGCGAACCACCGAAACGAACAATAACGTACGGCACTTTAACCCCTTGTGACCCGCCGGCTCTTGACCATGAGATCCACACGTCTTCCTCTGTAGAACAATTCAAATGGTTAAAAAACATCAATACAACATTGTATAAATGAGATTACCATATCAGGCGGCGCCCACGCGGGACCCATGGTCCACTGGCCACCCCAGTCCGCTGAAACGTGACGCTGACCAGCAGTCCTCCGCAACCCTGTCACCACATACACGGTATCAGCAACGGACGAAGTGATTGCCCTGCCTTTACTTATGTGCCGTGTCCACACTCCACAGCAATGAATGATTGAATGAACGTTACAGCAGACCCCGAAAGGAATCAACAGTGTATACCAGGGCAAGCCCCAGCAATGTTGTTAAGGATGTTACAGTCGACCCCGCGGGTCATCGGTGCCCAAGCCTCGTCAAGCGCGCTCAGGCGGAGATATCCCCCCGGGCGCCCCCATTTGCGAGCCACCACCACGGCCGAAACCGGCTTCCGTCTCCGGCGGTGGCCCGTACAGTTGTTTTGGAAGGCGATGGGGGCTCGCGAGCCAACACCAAGGGTCTGTCCGGAGTGTCCCTCTGGGAACGTTGGAACTTTACACATGCCGCACATCACCCAGCCATCGATGTCGATCCTTCCGCCCAGGTCCTGCACCGAGGAGGCGCTTCCGTGTGGCGGCGTTATGGAGGGGAGACCCGGGGCACAGACGCCGTTGGGCGATGTGGGTTTCAAGTTGCGTCGTGTGCCATGGTCGTACCGTACTGCTCATAATTTCATTGGCAAAAATAAATAAAAAGACGATTTGTCAAAAAAGGGAAACTCGCTTGTCGGTCATTGAATGAATGAACTTTACAGCGGATCCCGAAAAGGGATGTGTATACCAGGGCGAGCCCCAGCAGGCTTCAGCGAAAAGGCGGTAAGACACCTCCACACCTCAACGCCGCGGACAAAAAACACAGAGGGCCATAATCCCACCCAGACAGCCACCTAAGCAGCAGAGGCGCACAGCTGGGCAACACTACCAAAGGGATGGCAGACGGGAAACCCAGAAGTGGATAAAGCCAAGCACGGGGAAGCTCGCCCACACAGGCACCCCATTACCCAGCTACCACCACCCCTGGAGCACCCAGCACTGCATCCTCTCAAGGTCTTGAAAAACCCACGCTGGGCTCGTGACAGTGCCCAGCGACCGCTAGTGGAGCACCCCGCACGCAACGAACACCGTGACCAAACAACAAAAAACTACTTGAAGGCCGGCCCCCTACAGCAGCTGAGGGCAGGCCAGCTGGCCAGGCCCCCGACTCGGGCCACGGGTAGGTGAACCCGTCGCAAAGCATAGAGGACGGGGCGCCTGTGCCTCAGCCCTCAGGAGCAGGCCCTGCACATTGCAGACCCCCCCCCTCCGATACTCGCAAAAAAGGGTGGAATCTGGAATGGTCCCACCGAGGTCCACCCACGTCGCGGGAGGCCCAACTGGGCAAAGCCATAAAGGCGCCTCCAGAAGTCAGCGATCGCGCGCCGCTGCCCCTGTTCCTGCCAACTCCTGCCCCGGCGATACAGTCGCACCCTGACGGGGCGCTGTTCGCCGCAGGGCGGCCGCCATGAACCGGCGGCCAGTCTCCATGGCCGCGACCGCCGCCAACACCACCACATCCCCGACACGTTTCTCCACGGTGGTGGGGTTTCCGCCAGCCAAATCGTCCCCAATCTGACATGTGGCCAGCGGAGTTTTAGCCCCATGTGACAGTCCGAAGGGCGCATATTTGGCTGTTCGGTTGTTTGTTCGTTAGTTAGTTACATGGTGGGGACTCTCCCCTGAGAGCCTCTAACCAGATCATTTAAGGTCTAGGTGAGCCGAAGACCCTGAAACGCTGTACCCAAGCCCAGCCCAGATGGAACTGGGCCAGGGGGCTCAGAGGGTGCAGCGTGCGGCAGGGCAAGTGGGCAGCACCCCGGGGGCGCGGGGGAGGGGCCGTGGCCGGATCGCCGAGCAGCAGCAGCAGCAGCGCCAGCGGGGTGGTAAAGGACTTTAATTAATTACGGTCGTGTCACATGGGGCTGAATACCCGCCGGAGGTGTGTCGATCGGGGGGTAAGCACTGGTAAGCTTTTTCTGGCTTGTGCGTAATGGGGCCAACAAGTAATTAAGCTGTCCAGTCAACATCAATTCAAGTATGAGCAGTACGCTAACCTGCTTCTAGTTGTCCAGTCCACACCAGCCACTGCGGCGGACAACATCCGCCCATGAGGTTAATGCAATGAGGCGCTTACGAGCTACCTGGGCCCGTTGGAACACCCAGTCGGGATACCAGTCCACCTTGTAACGGTAACAAGCTGGCGGGCAGTCCCAAGCACCATGACTGCCCTGACAGGTGACAGCGTCATCGGCAGAGACTGCACACGGAGGGTGCTAGGGGGCCAGGGGGGTAGGGGGCCAGGGGTGTAGGGGGCCAGGGTGCTTAGGGTCCGATGGGTGGAGTCCCCTCTAAGGGAAACTCATTGGGCGGTAACACGTGGTCACACGAGTACGACACCATTACGAAGCTTGACCAGGCTTGACCCCGGCCCCCTGGCCACGAAAGGCACAGCCCTGCTCCCCGAACACACGCACAGTTGTCCTCATGCACGCTCGCAAATACTTACACTCATGCTGGGTTTGGTGCGGAAGCTTCGGCTGTCACCGATGACCCGCGGGGTCCGCTGTAACATCCTTTATAATAAAAGTTGGTCCCGAGGACCATATGGTCCCTATGCGAGAAACCCCCCAGCCACTCACCTAGCGGGGCCTATCGGCTAGCCAGCAGCAGGCGCGCGCAGCTAGGGGCCGGACGCCTGTTAGCCCGGGTAAGGCCCGATAGGCTATCCGGCTAGATAGCCTAGCCGCTAGCCCTAGCCGCCACCCTAGCGGCTAGGCCCTAGCCGCTAGCCCTAGCACCCCCTAGCGGCTAGGGGATGTCTCGCAAATGATGCATCATTTGGGCCTATGGCGAAGAGTACTACCGTATAACTATCAGCCGGCTCCCCCCACGAAAACAATGTTTCCAGGCCGCCGGCCGTGATTCATGTTTCGATTTGTCCGTAAAACTTGACGCAACAGTTGAACTACTTGGTTGTAATGGGTTAGCGCCAGTTAGCGCTCTTAACAGCGATTGTGAAACAGGCAATGCCTGGTTATAATTACACGGCATGCTTGCACGGCCTGCATAGCTGTGAAGTCGGTCGCATTTGATACCATCAATCTAATCTGAGCCCTTCTGAGCATATTTTACAGCTGTTATGCGCAGGCCTTGCGGTTCCCGTACATTTTCGTTTCGCCACCATAACCAAACCGCGGCCCGCTAGACGATGACCTGAAGGTAATTTCTGCATCTAACTACGTGGCAATTCTGTAACCTTTGACGCGGTGGTCTTTGCTTTCCGTGGCCGCTGGTCTCACAATCGAGGACAACTCTCACACGTACGAGCCTTCACTATCTGCATTTTTATGTTGAAAACATAGGCTCAACGGAAAATCAATGACTCCATTTTTCTCTCAATAAATGTACTGACCAGCTAGCTTCAACGAAAACCGGGCAGTTGGAACGACGGGTCCACTCGGCATGTGTTCGTTTTATTCAGAGCATTTATCACTCACTCAATAACCTGTCAACATGAGCGAAGCAAGCTCGCAGGGTGGCCGTTCGGCCGGCCAGTCCGAAACGGCCAGCCAGGGAGAGGCGACCAAGTTCCTGCACAAAAAGTGAGTTGATAATTGGTTAAATCTTCTATAAGATGTATTTGTCCAAGTTCGGCCGGGAACACCCAGTCGTTGGAATGGACCATGGATAGAGGGTCGTTGAATGATTTCTTGGGTCGTTGCATTGTAATGTAATAAAATTGAATATGAGGGTTTCACAAAATCTTTATTGTGCACAAATTGCGCTTTGTTACTGACTGTGCGCGCGGTCTTGGGCCCCGACCGCCCACAACGGAGCGCGCTCGACAGGACTCGACAGACAGGATACGACTCGCATCCTCATCCACATTTGATAAAACAAACCAAGCTGATTTGTTTAGACGTGGCTTTGATTATTCTCATCTGTTTTCGGAACTGTCGTTGAGGCCCTTGCGCCATCTGTCCGCCGCACCGCACCGCAGGACCCACGCCACGGACGAGGAGGATGACTTGCTGGAGCAGAGCAGGACGTTTCAGGAAGCCATCTTCCACAGCATGTGAGCGAGACCGCAATTTTATCACCGTGGGGGGAGGGTGTCGGTTGCGGGTCGGCTGCCCGAGGCCCACCTTGCACTCGCGCCGTCAACCAGGCGCCTCATTATTGCCGTCGCAGCCCCCTGCGCCAGCCCAGAATCTGCTGGTATTATCCACGGCGTGAGAATTACAGCAGAGGCAGACGGGATCGCTAGGTGCTGGGCATGCTCAGTGGCTCTCTGGCGATTTTGTCGTCAACACGGCAGACTGCCGGTCAAGCTGTCTCATGCGACCGTGGGTTCGGGCCCAGGGGGTGGAGCGCAGCCTCCGTGCGGCCTGCAGCCTGCAGCCTGCACCGGTCACATCACCCCCCACGCGGGGTCATCCGGCTGTCCCCTTCCCCCTCCCCCAAGGACAGTCCGCAGGGTGCCCTCCCACATAGAACAGCTACCCAGCTTCCCTTACCCCAGTCTTCAACGAGTCTCAGGAGGGAAGCTTACAATTGAGGGCCCTAGCCCAGCCCTCAGCCACGGCGCGTGTACAGCCTCTGCCCGCCGACCAACCGTCTCTGCCTCGCGCCCTTGTCGCTGTATATCCTGCCCATACTTCGCTCATGAGCGCGTGTGCGTTCCGTCAAACAGCTGTATGTGCCGCATGCCGTCAACAGGGACGCATACACGGCCGCGCCACTGCGGTGTGACCAGCTCATCACCCGCTGGCTTCACCCTCCTAGTAGGGTCTGGCGCCCTCTGCAGCCGTCTCTGCTACTACATCCCATCCGTGTCTTGCAATAGCCCGCCAGCAGCCCCGGTTCATTGCCCGGCCCCCCCACCCCCAACCCGGCCGGCGGCCGCCTGCTGCCCCATAGCTAGGTTTGATCGTGCCCGGGCCCCCTCGCCTCCACTCCGTCCACCCGCTCGACCGCCCACCCGCGCCTCCGCCTCCGCCCGCCCAGGTACCTCCTCGTCAAGGCCAAGGCGACTGAAAGCTGGAGGCTGGCGGTCGCCAAGCTGATCCTGGAGATGCTGATCCCCTTCCTGGTGGTGTTCAACACCCTGGAGGACTGGCCCATAGATGGGTCCAACCCGTTGTGGCAGCTGGTGCGGTGGGCGCTGCCGCGGATACCGGTCGTCAAGATCTGGGTGAGTGCCGCGTCATCCGCGGCTGCGGTAACTGCATCTGCATCTGCGGGTGCGGGTGCGGGTGCGTCTGCTTCTGCGGCTGCGGCTGCGTCATATTGCGTCTGCGGCAACTGCGGCTGCGGCTGTGTGGCAGCGGCTGTTGCTGCGGCCTCGCTTCAGAGGGCCGCGTCCAACACCCCCCCTCCCCCCGACTGCCGGGCGGACGTACGGGGACTGGATGACCTGATGACCTGATGATGATGATTATTATTAGGATGTTACAGCGGACCCCGCGGGTCCCCGCCGGGTGATGATGATGATGATGATGATGATGATGATGATGATGATGATGATGATGATGATGATGATGATGATGATGATGATGATGATGATGATGATGATGATGATGATGATGATGATGATGATGGACTTGTGTGCGACTGCAACAATACATGCCATTGGCCGCACGAGGTTCACAGATACAGCACGACGCGATGAACCGTGTCACCAGCATGGCCGCCGTGGAGGGTGGAGCGCCTCCATCTGGCCCGCAGGAGGGGACGGACGGGGGCTGTTGTGGAGCGCCTGGATAGATGGGTGCGGCAGGGGGCGGGGAGGGCGCCGCGCAGGAGGAGCGAGGGAGCGGGCCGTGACAGCTGGCGTGGCGTCCTACCGGTTGGCTGAGGATCATCCTTTCGAGGGGTTGGGCGGGAGGGACGGACAGACGGACGGACGGACGGACAGACGGGCTCACACACGGGCAGGTGCTGCCGGGCTGCCCAGTTCAGCCAAGATTGCACCGCTATGTGCACCCTGAGAATTCCTCCATCGGTCGTTCGGTCATACCCTGTTGCTGCTGCCCCTCCTTCCCCTCCCCCAACAGGGCTACAACGTGTACGTCCTGCTGTTCTACCTCCTGGTGGGCCTTATCTACTCGTCGCTGGCGGCCATTGCCGTGCTGACCTTGGCCATGAAGAATCAGGTGCGCACGCCCCGCCGTGGCTGGTGCCACCCAGACGTGTGTGGATAGGCCCTCGTGCGTCGGATCCACGTCGGGACAGCGTCAGGCGCTGTCGCCTGTATGTACGCGTACCAGTGCCAGTACTAGTACAAGCAGTCCGAACAAGCCAGCTCAAAACGCACAATACCGTAATAATAGTTTCGGCAATAGTAATAATATATCTATATATAAAGATAATACTACTACTAATAAATAATAAGTACGGTACGCTGGGCAAGCCCTAGCGTGTGATAAGGGGACAGGGGCGGTGAGGCTCTCTGAGACTGGCCCCACACAAGCCGCCCTAAACTCCGTCCTTGCCCTCGTACCTACCGCACCCGTCTTCCTCCCTGGACCGCCCGGCCAGGAGCAATCCCGCTGGCTTCGCAGGTTTGGCGCGGCGCTTCAGTTCCTGACCGACATCCTCTTCAGTGTGTGGTTCGTGGCATTGTTCGACTTCATCATCTTTTTCGTCGATTGCGACTTCGGCAAGGCCGGCCAATACCACAAGCACTGGACCGACAAACGTGGGTAGGGGCTGATCCTTGCTGCGGGGGCCCGAGGGGCTGATCCTTGCTGCGGGGGCCCGAGGGGCTGATCCTTGCTGCGGGGGCCCGAGGGGCTGATCCTTGCTGCGGGGGCCCGAGGGGCTGATCCTTGCTGGGGGCCCGAGGGGCTGATCCTTGCTGGGGGGCCCGACACGCCACAGGGGCTGATCCTACCTGCCTGCGGGGGGGCCCGACACGCCAGCAGGCCGAGGGGCGAGATGCGGGGTTTGGCGAGGTTGGCGTCTGGACCGGCATGTATGATGGCGTCCCCAATCCCCATCCACCACGCACCGCCGCCCCACCACAGCTCGCTCCGGACACCTCGGTGCGATGACGACCTCCGCCACCCACGCACCACAATCAACCTCCTTCGTTATCTGTGCGCACCGACCCGTGCGCTAGCTCCCTTCCAAGGTAACAATATCATTCACTCACATACCCCGGCCCCCCATCCTCCTCCCCCTCCCCCTCCCCCGAACCTGTCCCCTCCCCACCCGAACCTGCCCCCTCCCCGGACCAGAGTGCATGAAGGGCATGTTCATGATCCACTTGGCGGTGGCGGTCATCACCGCCGTCGTGTACTTCATGGCTGCGGTCACACTGGTAGGGGGGGGAGGGGGAGGGGAGGGGGAGGGGGAGGGGAAGGGGGAGGGGAAGGGGCACATGCTCATTTGCTCAAGGGGCTACATACAGTTACAGATAGATAGACCAATATTTCCTTAACTTGTCAGCAAATCGACATCCTCTCCCTCTGCCTCTATCTCCCCCATCCCCCCGCCCCCAACGCTCTCTCCGGGCCCCGGGGCGCTTGCGAGATATTCCGTACACCACCCTGCGAGCACCCCGCGGCCTCATACCGCCGCCTGTCCTGCCCTTCCCCCTCGCCCCCTGTCCCACCCTTCCCCCCCCCACACACACATACAGTTGGTGGCCAGCTGCGCACTCAACCCGATTGCCCGGGGGCTACTGGCCTCCCCCGCGGCGGCCATTCGCACCAGGTTGCTGGTGTTCAAGGTGTGTGTGTGGGGGGTGGGTGGGTGGGTAGGGGTGGGTGGGTGGGTGGGGATGGCAGTGAACTTTTGGATGGGGTGGGTCGCATGTGGGCGGGTAGGCGGGTAAGTAGTTGCAAGCGGGTGGCTGGCTATGTAGGTAGATAGGTGCACACCGCCGGTGCCCCAGCCGCGCATGAGCCACAGCCCAGCCACACCAGCCCGCGAGCGACGACGGCGGGCCTGCTTTGGGCGGGCCTTGCTTGTGAAGCGCGGCTGCCCCTACCGAGCCTTAACAGGAGGTAGGGTCCTCTCCCCCCACACCCTCTTACTTGCGCTCCCCCCCACCCGCCCCCACCCCCCTCGCTTGCCTGATCAGGTGGCGTACGTCATCGTGGCAGGGACGATCGACTCGATACCAAAAGTGCAGGTGGGAATGCGATCGGGAATGCGGGCGGCGGGTACCCATCCTTTCTTCCTTGCCATCTACCCACCTATCCATCCCCGTCCATCGTCCATACATGGTGTCCGTCCGTCCGTCCGTCTGTCTGTGGGTACCGTAAAGGGCAGTTCGTGTGAGCCACGCAGCTATCAGGACCTACTGGGCGCAAACCAAAAAAATCCGTTACAGCTCAAACCATTTGACGTACGAACATACATGCCGGTGCTCGGCAAGGCGGAAGGGCCACCTGCGGCGGCCGCCGTCCGCGCCGCCCACCGACCCATGTACGGCCATGTACGGCCCGGCCCGCGTGTGCCCCTAGTGCCCCACCCACCCTGTCCCCTAGTTCCCCCGTGGCACGCACGCACGCATGCGGCGGTGTCTATCCGGCGGGCACCCGCAACCCAACTGTTCTTACGTATGTACATCGCAACAGGGGGTTCTGTAAAACCTCATCCCCATATACCCCCTCTTGAGCTCCCCTTAACCAGCTGCCCCCACCCCCACCCCCTTCAGGCCGTCATCATGTTGATCTGCGTGGTGTACATCGCCTGGGTCAACTTCATGGAGGTAGGTGCGGCAATAAACCCTGCGGCGGCCGTAATGTAATATGATGTCACAGTAATGGACCCCGCGGGTCATCGGTGACAGCCGCAGCCTCCTCACCACGTGGGCGGTTCTGGGCGAGTTTAATCTCATTAAACACACTGCGACAAAACAAACCGTGCCACCGCGGCGCACCCGACGACAGGCTCGCTCCACAAGTGCGCCGAACGAAGCATACCCCGCACCCGCGCTACCAGGGAGCCACCCCGTTCCAACTTGCTGCGTGCTGCTGGATATGTGTGCGATGAGCGTGTACCGTATAAGGAAACTGAGCCTCGGTGTGTGTGGTTTATTAGGCGGGTGGTTGCGGGTGGGGTGGTAACGGGGTACATATGTCAGTCACTACGAGCGCCGCGTGCCACACCCGCCTTCTCCCCAGCTTCATCTACATACACGGTCTCTGAGAGGCCGCCCTGCTTGTGGGGCCGCCCTGCTTGTGGGGCCGGCACCCTTCCGTCCCGTCCGGATGTGCATGTGGGCGGGCGGGAGGGAGGTCTGTCTGCTGCCTACCTGCGTTACGGTACTGGATCTCTAACCCACCCCCCAACCCAACCCAACGCCCTGGCCCCCCGCCCTGCCGTACAACGGACACAACCCCGTAGCTGCCCTTCCTGCGTTTCTACATCAACGATTTGTGGGTCGGCTTCTGGACGGCTATCAGCTACACCGTGGCCATCAACCTGGTCTGGAAGTTCGACCGCAACAGACGCGACCCAGGGGTTGCACATGACTACATGATGCTCGTACTGTACGGCATATTTCCGGCCTTTGCGCTGGGCTCCCTGATCACCACTATCTGGTGCCGCTACCGGCTGCGGGCGCTCGACAAGTTTAAGGAGATACCGCCCAACGTGAAGCTCAAAAAAGTGTACAAGTTCCGCTCCACAGGTGGGCGGAACTGCACTGCACTGGGGTGATGGGGCGGCGTTGGGGTCGGCGTGTGGCTGCTGCTGCGGCCGCAGAGGGCGGTGGTTGGGAGGGTGGGAGGGTGGCGGGGGCGGGTGGGAGGGTGGCGGGGGTGGCGGCCGGCCAACCCCGCGGCACCTACCTACCTACCTACCTACCTACCTACCTACCTACCTACCTACCTACCTACCTACCTACCTACCTACCTACCTACCTACCTACCTACCCCTACCTACCTACCTACCTACCTACCTACCTACCTACCTACCTACCTACCTACCTACCTACCTACCTACCTACCTACCTACCTACCTACCTACCTACCTACCTACCCCTACCTACCTACCTACCTACCTACCTACCTACCTACCTACCTACCTACCTACCTACCTACCTACCTACCTACCTACCTACCTACCTACCTACCTACCTACCTACCTACCTACCTGCCTGCCTGCCTGCCTCGGTGATCCTCTTTAAATCAGCGATACGACAGCGGGTAGTCGCCCATAGTGGCGCCTCGGTAGGTGGGGTCAGCGCCCAGTGACCATGGATGCATGCAACCCACCTGAACCTCCGTCCTGCCCTTGCCACCTGCCTGCCCTTGCCACCTGCCTGCCCTTGCCTGCCTGCCTGCCCGCATGCCTGCCTGCCTGCCTGTTCCCATGCCTGCCCGCCGCCTATCTGCCTGCCCCTGCCTCGCCATCCACCGCTTGCTGGCCGCACACAGGGGAGGTGGAGGTCCTCAGTCGGGTGATGCGGCGCTACGACGGGGACGGGCTGGTGGTGGAGGAGGCGGCGGTGCAGGCGGAGACCATCATCAAGGTGGGGGGGGGAGCCGGCGGGAGGGAGGGAGGGAGGGAGGGAGGGAGGGAGGGAGGGAGGGAGGGAGGGAACGACAGGGGACAAACGGAAGAAAACCCTCTATCTAATTGCTCGTTCAGAGACGAGGGTACATGATGAGAGCGGGTCCAAGCTGGCGCCTTAAGAGGGCCGGCATGGGGCCTTGCCATGAGGCGGCCGATCGGAACTCGGTCGATATCGGCCGCACAAGAGCGCACCGGTGCGCCCCAGAACGGAGCTCCGCATTGGCTACAACGAACCCCTTTTCATTCTTCCCAACTATCGTTCCTCCCTCCTCCCTCCTGCCTCCCTGATCCCCCTCTATCTCCTGCCGGCCACAGTGTGGCATGGCGGTGTTCCCCGGTGACGTTCGCCTGTTCATCCTGAACGCCAACTTCCTGATGGAGGTCAAGAGGGACGGGCCCGCGGCCAGGACGCAGCTGCAGCTGGCGCTCAAGGCGGGGCCCAGGTGGGGGCTGCGGGTGTGTATGTGTGTATGTGTGTGTGTGTATGTGTGAGGCGGGCCCCAGGTGCGGGAATGTGTATATGGGAAGGGGCGAAGGGGCGAAGGGGCGAGGGGGGACGAGCTGCCGTGGGATGGGTGTCTCTGGGTGGGTGACGAGAGGATGGACTTAACCTGAAGGGTGATGGTCGGGATGGGTAGTGTCAGACGGTGGGCTGTTTGTGAAGGGGGCCGACGTCGGCTGACGGAGCCGACCTTTCCCAATCCGTTGGCTGTCACCGATGACCCGCGGGGTCCGCTGTAACAATCATGTGATCATGTATGCATGTATCACTTGACTCCGTCGTCTTGATTTTGAAAATCCTAGATCCCATTTCCCCTACCCTCTCCCCGCCATCTCCATCTCCCCCTGCCCCTCCTGCAGCCTAGTGCAACGCTACCAGATCTTCAGCACCATCGAGAACAGCAAGCGGCTCAAGGACGGGCAGGAGGGGCAGCTCGACCTGCAGAGCTACGTCGAGTTCAAGAGGAACTACAGGTGGGGTTTCACAGTGTATGTGCGGTGAGGATGCTGCCGTCACCCATGGCCCGCGGGGTCCACTGCAACAACAGAAAAAGGATGGGGGGAGTCGGGGTGCTCGGGGGTTGAACTGGGAAAACCAAACCCAGAAACAGGACAGAACCCTGGCGGTGTGGCGGGCGGGTGTATGGGTGGATTGACAACGCATCCCATCTCCTGTGCCCCCTCCTCGGCCCCATCCCTCCTCTGTGCCCCCTCCTCCGGCCCCATCCCTCCTCTGTGCCCCCTCCTCGGCCCCATCCCTCCTCTGTGCCCCCTCCTCGGCCCCATCCCTCCTCTGTGCCCCCTCCTCCGGCCCCATCCCTCCTCTGTGCCCCCTCCTCGGCCCCCCTCCTCCGGGCCCAGGGCGGTCATCCGGCTCCACAAGGAGGCCCTGGCCGCCCAGCGGGAGTACTGGACGCTGCTGCAGAAGCACTCCCTCAGCACAGCCGCCATGAGGGCAGCACTCGCGACCATGGACGCGGCGGCCGACGCGGCGCAGGCGGTGTACCGCAGGTATGTACGACATGTTTGTACGTACGTATGTATGTGCATGCGTGAATACAGATTTTCGATGGCGCTGGCGGGGCTGGCCGCAAGACACAATCGAGCGACGCATACCCCGCCCTGCCTTTGGCAGCTGCTCATATCACGTGCGTCATAAATATACGGTGTGCATCCGTACAGGTCGTACACACGCGTATACTGGCTGGGGTAGGAATAGTATACCCTCAAGGGGCGGTACACAGGGCTGCACACCGTTGTACCCACCTAGCTAGGCACAGCATACACACGCAATAAGTGGCTGAAGACTGTCAATCAGCAGCCCGCCGGGCCCCCATGTATTCATCCGCCCCTTCTCACCCCCTCACTCCCCCCAACGGGCCTCAGGGTCCTGGAGCGCTACCCCAACAACGGCAAGCTGCTCCGCTGCTACGGCAAGTTCCTGGAGGATGTTCAGACCGACCCCGCCGCCGCCTCCCGGGTGTACCTGGAGGCCGCCAGGAATGGAGGCGGCGACGGCCTGCTGTCCCTGGACCTCAAGGTAGGTGGGTGGGTGGGTGGGTGGGTGGGTGGTTAGGGGGGGATTGATAGGGGGGATGGGTGAGTGGGTAGGAGGCGCAGGTGGGTAGGTGGGTGGGTGGGTGGGTGCGGCGGATGCAGTGAAGGGTGGAGGAGCCAGGTGGGACATGGCAGGGCGGGCAGGGACCAGGGAGCATACCTAGAAACACCCAGATAGGCCCCTTACACGGTGCACAGTACACCCCCGCCTCCCGTCCGTCCGTCTGTCCGTCCGTCTGTCCGTCCCTCCCCCCGTCCCGCCGCCCCCAGGTCCAGGGCAGCGACAAGCCCGAGTTCCTGACCTCCATGGACCTGCACGAGGACGCCTGCGTCGTCATCAACGCGGAGGGCACCATCCTCATGGTCAATGCGGTGGGTGGGAGGGGGTCCCAGGGGGGGTGGGGGAATGGGGGGGAGTGGGGATTGGGGGGGAGTAATGTGATGGATGGGCAGGTGCGGTTCAGGTCCCAGGGGTGGGCTGGGTCGGCCCATGTGCCGGGCGAGGCATGCGGTGCGCCTGCAGCCGGGTGGGGACGTTGGATGGATCCCCAGCAGGGGCGGCGTCATCAGTTCCTCGCCCCCGGGAGCCTACTGCCCGGGGATTCGGGGCGACCGCACGGCGGCCGTGTACTGCAAGGTAGCTGACCTATCCCCTCCTACACAAGCAAGATTACCCGTCCGTCGCCCTTTTCTCCTCTCCCCCATCGTAACCCCCTAAATTGGCCTTTTCCTTTCTCCCATGACTACTCCCCAAATTGCCAAAATACCCCTTCCCCCTCACCTATTTACCCCCCAAATCGCCCTTTCTCCCCGCCCTTTCCCCTCCCCCGTCATAACACATGCTCGCAGTGTGTCACCACGTTGCTGGGCTACTCCAAACAAGACCTCGAGGTCGGTGGGTGGGTGGTGGGTGGGTGCTGAGTGGGTGGGTGGGTGGTGGATGCGCAGTTCCGAGTGGTGGGTCCAGGCGTGAAGGCAGGAGGCAGGAGGCGAGAGCGACGGGGCCAGGAGGCAGGAGGCGATCTTTACCTGCCGCATACCGCACGACCTCCCCTCGGAAACCCATGTGGACGTCGGCCCTTGGCCACGCAGCTTTCGCCACCCCCTGTCCATCCAACCCCTCCCCCCCTTCATTCCCTCCCCCCTCCCCCTTGCCCCCTCCCAGGGCGCCAACGTCTCGGTCATCATGCCGCAGCCCTTTTCCGGCCGCCACCCCAGCTACCTGAGCCGCTACGTCCAGGTACGGAAAAAACACAAGTATGTGACGACGGATGTGGGGTCCCGATCCCGGATGAGGAGTGCTAGCCATGCTAGTGGCCCATGGGCCACCAGCCATGCAGTTGCAATCCCAGCGCGCTCCGTCTGGCCATGCGGTCGGGCCGTCTGCTGCTCCCCCCCCCCGTGTATATCTTTTACTTGCGCTGCAAGTCTGGGAGCCCGATCCTGCCCCCCGACACCTGCTTAGTTGCTCCCCCTCAGGCCCCTCCCGCCACGCTTACTTCCCTCCCACCATCGCCACCGTATTTTCCGCCCACCAACCCCACCCTCACCCCCACACACACCTCAGGGCGGCGAGCCGCACATCCTTGACAGCGTACGGGACGTGGTGGCTCTGCACATGGTACGGCAGTATGGCATATGGCACACGTAATCATCGTCTCGCTAGGTCTCTCTAGGGTAGTAAAGGTGGACTGGCGGCAGTCGCGGCACTCGGGGCTCCGGAACCCTAAACATTCCGATGTGGGTTTGGAGGTTGCGGTTGCGTGAGAGTTGGCGGTGCTGCTGATACGGTAGCATCGCCAAGATAGACCTGACCGCTGCTCTCTCAGCGCGTCATGTCGCTACTACCATAGCGAGCACGTCCGTACGTCCGTACAGATGCACATCGTACGATTCCTGCAGACCGCCTGCAGGGCCGCATACACCCTGCCAGCAATTCACACCCTCCACCTCCTCAACAAACGCCATCTTCGCTGCTGCCCCTCCGACGCTGCCCCTCCCCCGCCCAGGAGCGCTACGTGCTGCCTCTGCGGCTGTGTGTGACCAAGCTGTCCGGTGTGGGCACGTGAGTGGCTTGCTGCGGCGCCTGGAGGTCAACGTGCCTCCCGATAGATAGGTGCTTGGAAGGGGCGGGTGGTGGGGCTGAAGCGGGTGGTGGAGCCGTGCGGTGCTCGTGAGTTGTTAGGAGAGCGAGCAACCCCACCCACCCACCCACGGGGTTTTGCGGGCGGGTAGACCGGAGGACACGACACCTCCACCTCCACGGGCCCTCACAACCCACTGGCGGATGATCGCGTGGCCGGCCACCGCCGGTCGCCCAGCCCCACCCTGACCGATGAACCTCGTTTTTCTCGGCTGGCTTACATGTGTTTGTACGACATGGCACCACAGCGTGCCACGGCCTGTCACGTGCACCCATCATCTGCCCCTCCGCTGCGTGTATGTTCGTACGTTCGTACGTACGGTACGTAGGGACGCCGTCTTCATGGGCCTCCTGCGCCCGGAGCCGCTGGACAGCCGCAACACGCGCGCCTGGGTGGCGCCCAACGGCGTCATCCTCTGCACCGACCCGCAGTTCTCCTCACTGACGGGTCTCAGCAACGATGACATCGTGAGAGGGGCTGCAGCTTGAAAATGGGGGGGAGGAATAGGCGGCATGGGAGCGCCGGCGCCTGCTCGCCGTGGTACGGCTGTGATGGGTCGAAACCGAGAAGCGAAGGTTATCGGTCTTATCGTACTTGTTTTGTTTTATCTGGCGCACGCACCATCCAGCTCGTGGTTAGTTGGGGCGGGTTACCTCGCACACAAGCACTGTTCGCTTCGCTCCGCTCCCTGGAGCCGCGGCCCTCCAGGGCGCCCCTCTATCTGCTGCCCTCCCTGGTTCCTCCGATCACCCTCCTCTGCCGCCCAATCACACTACCGTACCGTAATTCCTGGGGCGCTGGGGGCCTGGATGGAGCTGTACGGGGCTGCACGGGGGCTGCACGCCGCCATTGCCTCCGGCGCCCCTCTTTACCTCTTTCCCGCCTCCTTACCTCTTTCGTTCCCGCCTGGATGCGCAGGTGGGCCACAACTTCCACTCTCTGGCGGCGGACGTCGCCGAAGCGGACAACCTGCTGGAGGTGTGCCGGGAGGCGACCTACGAGGCGCTGGTGGCGGGGACCATCACCCGGCAGATCAACATAGTCCACCGGTGGGGGGGGGGGCCGGCTGGCTGGCCGGGGGAGGGAGGGAAGGCAGGTATTCACGAGTCTTGATTGACATAAGGGGAGGGAAGGCTGCGGGATCCCGGATCGTGGGTGAGGCGGAGGGTGGTCGGCAGAGCAGAGCGATCCTCCGTACCTTCGTACTTCGGGGGGTTACCGTCGTGCAGACCTTTAAGGAAGTTACGCTCGGGGTTTGCACAATGAAAGAAAGACAGCCTGAAAATACTGTAAGTTGCATTACCGTATATGATTTCAGCAACTCCGGACCGCCGTGGTCTCGGTAGGTCCCGGTAGGACGGGGGAAATAATTCTTGCGTCTCGAGCAGCCCTTGAACAATTAAAATCCAATTTAGCAACTTGCGCAGCTATGGCCGTATGCACTTATTTTGCGGGACACTTCCGAAATAATAATTTATTGTTATTTCGCAACGATACCCACGAGGTACGAGAAAGTAGGGCAGGGCGGTCAGCAGTCGGGCAGAGCATCCGGTGCCTCCCCAGCCACCATGCACGCATGAGCGAAGCGGCCACGCAAGTAACCCATACATCCCCACCTCATCCATGATAATGGAGTCGCATTACCGGCAGAGTGGATTCCAACGGTTCACTCCTTGATAACTCGCAAATCCCTGGCCCGAGACCCTTCGAAGCACGCCGCTCGAAATCCACATCGCACCCGCCCTTCCCACCTCTTCACCCAGCCACCTGCCGCCGCCCATGCCTACCCGCTGCCGCCGCCGCCGCCCGCAGCTACCTGCCGCCCATTCCGACGGAGATCCGCGTCACGCTGGGTGGCACCGACCTGCAGCGCATCTTCGTGCTCAACGCGCGGCGTGTGTCCGGCACCGAGGGCGAGGGGCTCATAGTGGTCGACCACCGGGGCCGCCTCACGTTCGCTACCTGGGACGTGGCCGCCATGCTGGGCTACCCCATCAAGAAGTTCATCAAGATGAAGCTGCAGCAGCTGCTGCCGCAGCCCTTCTCCACCTTGCACAACAAGCACCTGCGGGTAGGGGACTGCGGGGTGGAGGTGCCGCCGGCCAGGAGGGGCCGGACAGCAGCGGGGGCGGGGAGGTGGGTGTTCGCAGGGAAGAGCCGTCTGCTGGTAGGTGGGCCATGGAACACGGCGGCACGGTGAGGGGAGAACCGGTGCACACACATGTGCACCGCAGCGAGCACACTGGCAGTCCTCTACACGGTCGACCGCTGACCGCTGCGGAGGGCACTGCTGCCGCTGCTGCTGCTTGAGGCCTTCAACGGACATCGCCCCCAAAGTGTCCTCACACAAACACACACCCAAAGTGCACCGTCTTTGCCGCCCCGTCCTCATCCGACCTGCCGCCGCCCCGCGGGCACGCACCGTGCATCCTCCGCTCCTCCCCTCCCCTCCCCTCCCCCTCCCCTCCGACCCCCAGGAGCAGTCGGTGGTGCTGCCCCCCGTCAGCTGCCGGGCCGGGTCCCTGGTGCATCTGGTCAACAGCAACGGGGTCAACGTGCCTGTACGGCTCAAGATCACGGCCAAGGTGAGGGGACCGCACATCGCAATGGCGGCGGGTCGCGGCTTTGTGCGCCTGTTCAGTTCCGCGGCGCAGCGGTGCGTGGCCAGCTGGCCGATGGCGGGCGGGGGCCGGGTGCCGAGCCGCGGCGAGGGCAGCTGGTGCAGGGTGGGTGAGTGCAGTGGGTGTTCTTGGAGATTATTGGTCCTTTGATTGGGATGACTCCAGGTATGCACGGGTTGCCGTATGGTGCACATCCCTCCATTACCCGGATATTTTATTGTCATTTGCCGGCAAACGATGCGCGGACCCCGCCCTTGCTTGCCGATAAACTAAACCATACCAAACTACCTTCAATCCCCGAAACCCCCCGGACCCGCAGGACGACAGGGACGACGGCCACGTGATGCATGTCGTACAGGTGATGAGTGGGATGGACTTATAGGCGAGAAGTAAATGTTCGTACAGGCCGCCCCGTCTGAATGTTTCATTCAGCCGTCCGTGTGTGGGCCGATTTCATCGAATGGCGTTGATTCGCGAACCTCCCGGGGGCTGCATCAGACCTCATCAGGGAGTAAGCGAGCGTGTGGATTCTCATCTCATCCGGAAGGCCTACCCAGGCCTAGGCGTGGACCTGAACATGCGTCAGAAGGCACGGCACGCCATACCAAGATATATACCATGGCATGCTTCCCCGCCCGCCCCTATGCCCTCCAATCCAAGCCCAAGCCCCTGCTGCCCAGCCCGGTCCAGCCTTCCCATGCCAACCCGGGCTCGTCTTTCTCGTACCCCACTCCGAACCCCCTTTGTTGATTTCCCTACCTCTGTCCCGCTGTTCCCTCGGCCCCACTTGCCCTCCCCTTCCCCACGTGGTCACAGGTATCCAAGGTGGATGTGACGTCCGCCACCGCCATGTACGCAGACAAGCGGCTCACCCTGCTCTGCTCCATGGACGGCCGCATCCTCTCCGTCGACCAGCCCGCCTCCACCACCTTCGGCTTCCCCGGCGAGTCCATGCTGGGTTCGAACCTCGCCGACTGCATCGACGTCTTCGCGGAGTGGCGCACCAAGGCCGGCGCCCACGAACTGGAGCTGCTGCTGCTGAGCCTGCTGGACAAGGAGGCGGAGATGCCGGGCTGCAGCTGGCAGGTCAAGGTGCGCGGCCCCGAGCCGCCCGCCGACCCGTCCGCGGTGCCGGTGCTGCCCAACATCGACCCCCGGGCGCCCCCCCGGGAGCCTCGCGCCACCCACCACGGGGTCAGCGCCTGCCTACAGGCCGAGCTGGTGGATCTGAACGAAATGGACAGCGAGGGAAGCATCATCTGGAAACTGGCCAACAAGACGGATGCAGCCACGGGCGGCGGCGGCGGCGGTGGCGGCGGCGGCGCTGGGCTTCAAGGGAGCGCCCAGGGCGCTGCCGCCGGGGGAGGCGGTGGCGGTGGCGGTGCCCCGCGGCAAAGCCTCCTGGGCGGCCTCGCGGGGCTGGGCGGGGGGCAAGGCGCCGCTGCCACCGGCTGGGCACGGATCGTGCTGTGAGTGTCGGGCGGAGGGCGGGGGCGGGGCAGGTGTGGATGAGAGGGAGGGAGGGGCCGCCGCGGGGTTCCAGTTGAGTCAGTGAGTGAGCGGGGACTCCTGGGGTGACTGCTGCCCCGGTGCACTCTAGGGAGGGACACTACCTGTAGTAGTGACCGGCTCTATCTCGTATCGCACTACCCCGACTGCTTCCCCCTCGGTCGCTGCACCGCACGACAGCTGGCGCCGGAACCTGCTGAGCGGCGTCATGGAGCTGGACGATCAGCTTGTCGTACGCAAGGCCGATGCCCCCACGGGTCTCATCCTGGGTCTGCCGGCCACCACCCTGCCCCGGATGCACCTCAGCGGGTAAGTGACCTAGGTGTCTAGGTGGGGGGTGTCGGGGGGTGGGGGGGTCGGGGGTCGGGGGTCGGGGGGGTGGGGGGCAGGGTGGCTATCTTATTTTGCAGAGTATCTACGGCCGGAGATACTCCTCACCCAATCGTGCTGAAAGTATCTGTCGGAGGGAGCTTTTGCCGGCATTTTATCTACTCAAGGGGGCTTTTCCCCGCGTGAGAGGCCATGAGTATCTAAAACCTCATTTTTCTCCCGAGGGAAAGTATCTATCAAAACTCAAGATTTTCGGCCGAATATATATTCATATCTTAAGATAGCCACCCTGGTGGGGGGTCGGGGGGTGGGGGATGGGGCGTGGGGGATGGGGCGTGGGGGGATGGGGCGTGGGGGGTGGGGCGTGGGGGGTGGGGGGTGGGGGTGGGGTTGGGGTGGGGGGTGGGGGGTGGGGGGCGGCCATGAAACAAGGTGTCCGTCAGTTGGTATCATCACCGGCTCTGAACGTCTATCTGAAGCACCGGCGCGTCGGCGTCATTCTTCTCTGGAGGGGAGCCCTTTGAGGTTGTGTGGGAATCGCACCGCCGCCGCTGCTGTCTGTCTGTCTGTCTGTCTGTCTGTCGGTCTGTCCGTCGGTCGGTCGGTCGGTCGGTCTGTTCGTGGGGTGCGCGTCAGTCGCGCAACCCTAAGAACGACCAGACGTCTGACGGCCAGCCCGGCCCGCCGGCAGGGTGAGGGGTTGGTTGGTTCACCACGGTCAGCATTTATTTGCCGCGGGAAAGACAACCCCACGGCGGCGTGGTCTGGCGCAGAAAAGACAGCTAACTCCCTGCCAACCATGCATGAGTCATCATCCGCAACCAACTCCAACCGTACCAACCGTATCGTACAACCGCCGTGCATGCGTGCGCCAGGCTGCTGGACGTGCCTAAGATCGCGACGTGGGACGAGCTGGTCAGCAAGGGCCGCAAGACGCGGAGCGCACTCAAGGGCGCCAGCACCGCCGCCGTCTCCCCCGTCCGCGCCTTCACCGGCACCCACGCCGACGGCAGCGCCATGCGCGTGTTCCTGCAGGGGGTCACGGGGGTCAGCGCCAGCGGCCGCATCATCGTCACGATCCACCCCGACGTCAGCTACGTGGGGGCCCCCGCCAACCTGTTCGCGACCCTGGGGCTGGACGGCACCATGGGCCGCTCCCCCAGCTTCGGACGCGGTCTGTCCGCCTTCCGCTCGACATCCGTGGACAGCGACGACGACGACGACGGGGACCAGCAGCAGCAGCTCGTCGAGCAGCAGCAGCAGCAGCAGCAGGCGGATGAGGCTGATGAGCTGGCCGACAGGGCTGCAGGCGCGGAGGAGGGCGATGATGGGCGCAAGGGTCAGCAGCAGGAGAAGCGGCAGCAGGGGCCAGGGGCCGCAAAGGGGACTCAAGGGGGCGAGGAGGAGAAGCGCAGGGCAGTTGAGGCAGCCGGGGCGGCGGCGGCCCAGCAAGGGGAGGAGCCAGCTCCAGGAGAGCAGATGATGGACTTGGAGGCGCGCAGCCGGGACGTACGGGTGGGCGGCGAGGAGGCAGCGCAGCAGCAGCAGGAGCAGCAGCAGCAGGCCCCGCCGGCCGCGGCAGCAGAGTCGGGTGGCGACGCGAGTGCGGCTGCTGCCGCCGCTGGCCCCTCCGTTGCGACTGGCGGCGATGGCACTGCGGCCATAGCGGCTGAGGGCCCCACCGGTGGCGAGGGTGCTGCTGCGCCCCCGGCCGCTGGAGCCGCTGCTGGTGCCCCCGGGGAGGGTGAATCTGCCGCTGCCACTGCCGCTGCCAGTGCCACTGCCGCCACTCCGGCGGGTGGGGCTGGCGGCGGCCATCACCACCATCACCACCATCACCATCACCACCATCACCACCATCAGAGCGCGGCCAACTTGGAGGCAGGCGGCGTACCTGACGGTAAGGGAAGGGATTAAAAGGAAAGGAAAAGGAGGAGGGTGCACTGCCACGAGCCTGGTCAAGGGTTTGTCCTGCGTGCGACCAGCACGCATCACACGTGTCCTTGCGCGTGGGGTTCACATGCAACCCTTCACCGTACCCGTTACCGTACCCGCTCACCGTCAATCCAGGCAGCAAAAATTATCCAAAGTTCTCGATCCACATCGATCCACGGGACGGCCCTCCCCGCTACCCCGGGGGGTCACGGGGTGCCTCGGGGCTACCCCGGGGTCATATACCCACTCACCCACACACCTGCCTAGTTGCACAATAGCTCCCCTTCGTGATCAAATTCCTTTCTTCCCCTCTCATCACATCGCAAAAACCCTTTCTGCCCACAACAAAACCTCCGCTACCCGTACCTACCTCCCCACCTAGGTGAATCGGTCAGCTTCGCCATGTCAGGGTCGTACGCGGGCAGTGCCCGGGTCAGCAGCGGCTACCTGGATGAGCTGGCGGAGGCAGGGGGAGTGGAGGCAGCCCCTGGGGCCCGAGGGAGCGTCGACGGCAGCACCCGGCGCGGCGCCACTTTCAACAGCGGCGAGGGCAGCACGCGGCGCGGGTCTCCGTTCCTCGGCGGCGAAGGCAGTGTGCACAGAGGGGGACATGGACGCAGCGGGATTGTGAACGAGGGCGGCCGAGTGGAGTACCAGCACCTCCATAGGGTGAGAGGAAATGATGAGCGGCACTGCAGCGCCACCCACTTGATATGATATGATGTATTATATTATATTATATTATATTATATTATATTATATTATATTATATTATATTATATTATATTATATTATATTATATTATATTATATTATATTATATTATATTATATTATATTATATTATATTATATTATATTATATTATATTATATTATATTATATTATATTATATTATATTATATTATATAGCAGACCCCGCTATAATTGATGATAGCGTAATAATACAATAATTACAATACGCATAATTCCCTCAGGGACAGACCACCCCGGAAACCATGAGGCAATAAGGACCTTTGCCTCCTCTCTCCTCTCTTTTCCCTTCCCCCCTTCCACCTCCCACCAGAACGCCCGGAGCCAGCCCGAGTTCATCGGCATGTGGGCGCGGTGGCTCTCCCGGGCCATGACGCATGCGCTGCATGGCAACTGGGAAATCGTGGCGGCCAGCGGGGTGGCGGGGGTTCATCCAACGCCCGGAGGAGGCCAGACCAGCCCGCTGCCCCAGCCGGCCCTCCAGCCGCTGCCAGAGGTACGCACGGCGGCCTCCATCCCCAATGCGCGACATGGAGCGATGGAGGTCGCATGCACGGGAGGTATCATCAACAGCACCAGGTTCATGGTTATGCATGGGTCCAGTGTGTGGGCGGTGAAGTCACACAGGGTGGCGGGAGTGGGGCGAAACGAGGGTGGGCCCCCCCCGCCACCCCATCTATGCCCTCCCTTGCTGATTTGTTGCCGGCATAGTATGGCTGGGCTTTCCAGGCCCTGCCAGATTTTGGGACCGGGCAGGCAGGCCGGTAGGAGTATGGGGTACGCTGCATGTGTATGTGTGCCCAACTGATGTATGTGGCAGCCCCACTGAACCCGGGCACCTCCTGGACCACTTCCCGTCCTGACCTGCCTCTACAGATGCCGGACCCGCTCATCATCTACTACGAAGACGACGACGACGCAGAGGGTGCCGACCGCGGCGCCCCCCGGCAGATCTCCGTGCTGAGCCCCGCTGGCAGGTCCCTGGTGCCCGGCAACCTGAGCCCCGGCCTGTCGCGCCACCATCACCATCACCACCAGCAGCAGCAACAACAACACCAGCACCACCACCACCACCTGCATCCCCCGAAGCCCGGAACGCCCATCCGAGCCCCCGGGGCGGCCTCCCTCGTCAGCCCCGTCGTCGGGGTGGCCATCTCCCCGCAGGTGGCCCCGGGCGGCGGCGGGGACAGAGACGGAGGAGACAGAGAGGGGGGTCCGGACAGAGACGGCGGCGATGAGCTGCAGGAGGAGGGCGAAGACCTGGAGCTGCCGTCCACCCGCAAGGTGGTGGCGCCGGGGGCGCGGGTGCGTCACCCGAGCCCGCGACCCGCGGCTCGGGGACGGCGCCGGGTCAGCATCGAGTTGCCGTCGGTCAGTGAGGGTGCGGCTTTGCGGGGCCGGCGGCGCCGGAGCGGCGAGGACGGGGACGCGGATGACGAGGAGGAGGAGGGCGAGGAGGAGCGGCGGGGCGGCGGCGGCGGCGGCGGGGATGGGGACGACGACGATGACCAGGAGGAGGTGGACCGGGAGATCCGGCGGCGGGCGGCCCAGGTGGAGAACAACAAGCTGATGGCGGCGGCGGCGGAGGGGCTGGTGATCAATCGCGCAGGTGTGTCAGTACGTGGGATGTGTATGTAGGTTCACAGAGCGGCATGGATGCTGTGGGGCAGGCATGAGGGACGTGCAGAGGGGCGTTTGTGGGGCCGTAACGGGGCAATGGCTCGATTGGATTTCGAGGGGCGTCTTAGTTGCTGGTTACGAGGTAGGGGGAGCGGGCTGCTGCTTCAGATGCAGGTTCTGCTGCAGCGGCGCCACACTCGCACACCCTTGACCCCGCCACCGACACACGGTCAGGAACTGCTACACACGCAAACTGCACATCACACACTCCTGCTTGGCCCCCCGAGTACACACATACTGGACCCGCTGGGTGGTTCCGTGTGGGCTTCTCATTAAACACACTGGACGGACCCGCCCGCAGGCGCGAGCGCGAATGGGAGCGCCGGCGGCTTCGGGAGCACCGGAGGTGGCCCCGCGGGTGGGGCTGCCCCCGGCGGCGCCCCCGACTTCAACGATGGTGCCAGCAGCACGGGCGATGATGATGACGGCGGCAAGAGTGCCTCCGGCGCCTTCTCGGACTCGTCCTCCACGATGGACGTGGAGAACTCGACGACTGACCCGCGGAGGGCCCGGCTGCTGAAGCGCCTGGTGAAGGTGTGTGTGCGTGTGTGCGTGTGTGCGTGTGTGCGTGTGTGTATCGTTACATATCTGCCGGGCCGACGCTGGCCGGGGGCGCTAACCCGCCCCATTCGGGAGACCGCCGAAGCACTCCTCTGATGAGGAGGGGCGTAGTCCACTTAGTCCACACTGTACCGCCCATCGAGGGGGGTAATCACCGCCTACCGTAATCGTCGCAGGACTGCGTCCACCTGATAGTCCATTAGCCAGTTCAACTAGCCCAGGTGCCTACAGCCCCCTTGCCACCAGACGCATGCTCTGCAGCTGCGTTATTTGACTACCACCAGGCACGCACACCGGCGCCTGTACACCCTTATCATAGCAGGAGCGCTGCGATCCTGTTCTCCTTCAGCCAACTGACTATTCAGAGGCCCAGGGGCCAGCCACTCCTCATTCCACTGTACACACGCTGTCAGTAGCGCTGTATATGTCCGCCGAGGCATAGTCGCCTCCTTGAAGCCTGATCTTGGCTCCAGCAGCTCCTCCAAGGCCGCCGCTTGTCCTGAGATCCATCCTCCTACACCCCGACCTAATTAATTCGTGGGACCGACGATGGGATTCGAACCCATGTCTACCGGCGGCGGTCGTGGTCGATCCAACTAAGCAAGCCCGACGGCCCCCGGCGCCCAGCCCGCCTCCCCGGCTCCTGTGACGCCTGGTGCTTCATACTCGCACCACCTCCCCGCCCTCGTCCTCCTCCTCCTCCGCCTGCTCTTCCTTATCCTCCTCACATTACCCTCATTCCCTCCTCTCTCTCTCTCTCTCCCTCCCTCCCGGCGACGCCCCCTTCCCTTCCCATTCCCCTTCCAGTTGCTCGCCGGCACGACCCTGGTCGACATGCTGTCCAGCATCAAGACGCGGATGTACATCCTGTTATTTGTCATGCTGCTGACACACGTGGTACGGCAGCGGGACCAGCAGGCAGCGGAGGGGGGGGGCCCTGTCACCGCCATACATGCCTCACGTGGCTGGGGTATATATGCCGTGCCGTGTGAAGCCACAGGTCGGAGGGGAACGGGCGGCGGCATGCACAGGAGATAGAGTCAACCATTCTATCTGCACGCAGTGTAACTGTGGTGTGCGGTCGGTGTGTTGGCGGAGGGGCTGCGCAGTCGGTGCCGTGCCGTTGGTGCGATGTGGTTGCAAGGGGTGGGGGCCTTGGCCTTGGCGGCTGACGGGTCAGTCGCTCGGTGTGGTGTCCGTCCGCTGCGAGGTGGGGGACCGGGCAGACCCCTCCAGTCGCACCACCACATACACCGTGTCAGCTGTCAGGTTCGCTGGCCTCCGCCGCCGCTGACTTGTGCATTTACCCCCTGGCTGGGGTCCCCATCCAGGTATCGTACGTCGTCCTGGTTAACCTGATCCACAAGCAGTACTCCGATGCCACGGCGGTGCACCGCCTGGCACTGGCGGCAGACAGATGCCAGGTGCGGTACAGTACGATGCAGTCGCGGTACAGTACGGTACGGTACAGTACGACACAGTACGGTACGGTGCGCCAGCACATAAACCCCACCACCACTTCCCGATATAAAGATATAGATATATATAGCTCTAGCACACACTCTAGGGGTCCTCCGCTCCTCCCGCGGAGACCCTACTCTGAAATCACCCAGCAATCCAGCTGGTCCCCAGCCGGCGGGCGGGTTGCTTACTTCGGCTCTGTCCCCCATTCGGTGTATGCGTCCCACACACGGCGGTGGGTGTGGTATGTGGTGGCCCGGATTGGATACCTCTCACGCAGGTGACGGTGGTGCGGTCGGCGGTGGCGGAGTTCTGTTCGCGGCCGGGCATTGCGCCGGTCAGTGTGTGCACGGTGCCGCTGGCCCAGGTGGTCGAGGACATACAGCACGCGATCTCGGATCTGGAGGCCTACCACCGCCACATCTTCATGGGCTCGGGGGCCGTCCCGAAGCGGCTGCCCGAGTCCTTCCTGTTCGACCTGTGGAGTGAGCCGCTCGTGGACTACCGGGTGCGTGAGGAGGGCGATGAGGATCCAGCAGGGGGGGATGAAACGGCGGCCAGCAAGCAATCAAGGAAGTAAACGCCGCCTCAATGCAGTGTTCCACAGGAGTGTGAGGGATGAGGGAGATGCGAGGGGGCGCGCGCACATACATGCAGCAAGGTGCATGGGACGCACGGCGTGACGCGGGGATATGGGCCGCCTCCGGCAGTTGCCGCCTGGCAGGGCGTGAGAGGGGCGGCTGCGACTCCGCGACCCAGCTGCGTACGTCGGCATGTGGCCACACGCGGTCCCTCCGGCTGCTGTCGCTCTGCTGTCGCTCTGCCATCGCCCGCCGCCGGTTCCCATCCCCCTACCCCTACCCCCCTACCCCTCCCTCTCCTCACAGCTGTACCTGGACGTGGCATCGCCGCGCTGGGTCAATCGAAGCACGGGCGTGTTCCTGCTGGGGAACCGCTTCATCGCCGCGGGCAGGGAGCTGCTCTACTGGGCCAAGGAGACCAAGGGCAACATCAGGTGGGTACGTAGTAACCGGCTAGCTAGGGGCTCGAAAGGAAAACCCAAACCCAGAAACGAGCCCTGCTACCCTACACCCAATGCAACACGCCGCACCTTAAGGTGCCCAGGATGCTGTTGGAAGTGGCGAGGTGCCCGCATGCACGGCGGTGGACGGGTGGAGAAGGAGACCGCCGTGCAGGGACGCGCAGCGGCGCGGCCGCGCGGCCGCTGCCAAAGTGCGAACGAATGAAAGCGCAACGAACGTGCGAACGTGAGGGGCCGCATCCCACTTTTCCTCAGCCTAGAGGAAACGGCTCTTAACCCTATACCCTACACCCTAGTCCCCAACCTTAGACCCCACCCTCACGCCCTGCCCCGCTTCCTTAATCGCCCTTCTCTCCCGCCTTGATGTACCCCTCCCTCGCCTGCCATCCCCGTCCCCGGTTCCACAAACGCCGCCGGGCCCCTACTCATCCCTCTTCGCCCCTCCCCCCCGTCCCCGCAGCTCCCTCCGCCCCTTCAAGTTCCTGCAGGCCAACGGCCCCTGGTCCCTGTTCAACGCCTACACCGTCAGCCTGGACCACCTGTCGCGGGACTCGCTGCTGCATATCGACCAGCTGCAGACGGGTGGGGGCCAGGGGGGCTGGGGGGAAATGAGGGGCTGGGGCTGGGGGGAAATGAGGGGCTGGGGCTGGGGGGAAGTGAGGGGCTGGGGCTGGGGGGAAATGAGGGGCTGGGGCTGGGGGGAAGTGAGGGGCTGGGGCTGGGGGGAAGTGAGGGGCTGGGGCTGGGGGGAAGTGAGGGGCTGGGGCTGGGGCGACTGGGGGAAATGAGGGCCGTGTACCCAGCACATACGCACACACACGATACATACCCTCTCTTCTTTTGTGTGCAGCCACACAGCAGATACGCCTGCATGTGTTGTACCTACCTGACCGTGAGGGGGTCTCGAGCGGAATACAGGCCCAGAACGAATCCGTGAAGGGGACGTGGCCCTGCGTGGCCCTGCGTGGCCCCGTACCACACACACACACACACACACACACACACACACACACACACACACACACACACACACACACACACACACACACACACACACACACACACACACACACACACACACACACACACACACACACACACACAATCTACGGGCGGGCGGGCGGGTTGCATTTCTAAACACACACACACTCTCACTCTCTCTCGCTTGCCCGCATATATACTCAGGCGTGCTGATCTTGCTGTTGATCGAGGCGGCGGGGGTGCAGCTGGGTTGCATCCTGGTGCAGTGGTGGATGGTGTGGCGCATGGAGCGGGAGCGGTGCGGCGGGCTGCTGGTGGCGCTTGGCCTGCCCGGGCCCATCCTGCGCATCCTGTCCAAGAGGCCGCTCACCGTCCTGGAGGTGAGGGGGGGCGGGGGTGGGGGAGCGAGGAGGGGGCTGTGGGGTGTGAGGGCGGAGGGGGGCATTGATCGGCTGAAAGAGGGGAGAGGGCTTGGTCGGCCCGTGGGGGAGCCCGGATGCGTCGTGTCAACTCTAGAGAGGGGGGAAGGGGGTAAGGCAGGGAGGGAGGAGGGAGGGCTCTGTGGCGGGGAATCTAGCGGACTAGAAGGCTCCAGGAGGGAGTGCTTAAGGCCAAGGGCCAGAGCGGTGAGGGACGCCGGTATTCCGAAGCCCACTGTACTGCACTATACTGCGCTGTACTGAACTGTACTACGCTGTACTGCGCTGTACCGCAGTGTCGGAGTGGGCAGCCTGGAGATAGATATGAGCGGTCTCTCATAGATGTCTTTGGCAGCCCCTCATCAGTGTTGCGCCTCTCCATTGCCTCAACTGCATTGGCGCCGCGGTGGCCAGTGGTGGCCAGTGGTGGCCAGTGGTGGCCAGTGGTGGCCAGTGGTGGTGTGTCTCCCACTTTGCATCGACTTGCTTGTACCGTCCCGTCCAACCCACTCGCGACCCGCCCGGGCCTCCCGTCGCGAGCTCCGTCTCGTCGGCGGTGGATGGGTACCCCACTACCCCTGTAGGAGGGCAAGGAGGGTGTGAGCCCGGCCATCCTCCCTCGCTCCCTCGTCCCTCGCTTCACGGGGGTTCCAGGCGTCTCTCCTCCACATCCCCCCGCCCCCGCCCTCGCCCCCGCCCCCGCCCCTGCCCCGCCCGCCCTCAACCACCCACCCACCCGCAGGGCAGCGACGACGAAGTAGACGAGGATGACAAGGCGTGAGTGAGGTCCCATGGGCTATGGCTGATCACCTGCATGCGCTGCTGCCTGCTGCACATGCCTAACTGCCCAACCGCCAACTACCTACCTGCCTAACCGCCATACTGCGGAAGATGAACGGATGGTTGAGCAGGGAGCGAGCGGGCCGATCACGATTTTGTGAAGTTGCAAGCCATGATGGGAGATGGGAATGTGGGGCGGGGCAGCCTAAGCTGCATGCAGCCACTGCGATGCGGCGATGAGCGCTTCCACCCCTCCTCCCCTCCACATGCACGTCCAGACAAAAACCCCGGATGCTCCTGGCCCCGCCCCAACCACTGCCGGGTGCTCCTGAGGTGCCCACCCACCCCTTACCTGCATCTGTATTTGTATCTGTATTTGTATCTGTATCTGCATCTGTATCTGTATCTGCATCTGTATCTGCATCTACATCTGCATCTGCATCTACATCTGCACCCCCACCCCCACCCCCACCCTCACCCCCACCTGCAGGCGGGGTGAAGAGAACGCCACCGCGGACGGCGGCAGTGTGGTCATGAACAGAGCCGGCGGCGATGACGACGACGGGGCGGGGGAGGGACTGGAGACGGGCTCCGCAGCCCCCCGGAACAGCTCAGTCACCAGCGCAGGCGGCGGCGGCGGCGGCGGCGGCGGCAGGTCCGTTCGGCTCGCGACGGGCGGCAGCGGCAGCGCCGGCGGCAGCGTCAACAGCGGCGGTATCGAGGCGCCCCGGCGGGCCAGCTTCGCACTGCCCCCCGACCCCAGCGAGAGCGGCTCGGGGGGTCAGGGGCAGCAGACGCCCTACCGCGCGAGGAAGCGCAACAGTGTCAGCATCGGCGGCGCCTCCGGCGCCTCCGGCGACAATGTGCCCCCCGTCATTGAGCGGGTGCCCAGCCAGCTGCCCGTCAGTGTCGTGGAGCTGCTGCGAGGAGGCGCCAGCTTGGGCGGCGGGGACGGCGGCGGCGGCAGCATCAACGGCCGCACGAGCGGCGGCGGCGGCGCTGTCGCCGCCGCGGTCGCGATTGGTGGCGCCGCCGGTGCAGCGGCGGGCAAGAGAGGCCCTCTGGTGCAGCGGCGCGGCTGGGGTATGGTGGTCAACGGCAAGGTCCTGCAGACCAGTGCCCACAACCTGCTGAAGTTCATGGTGGGTGCGGGCGGTGGAGCGTCGGGGGGGGGGGTGAGAGTTCGTTCGGGGCGGGTGACGGCGGGTGCTTTCAGTATTTAATCATCTTTCCAGTACCAGACGCCTCCACGCGGCCACATATCAAATAGTAGGTAATAGATCAACAACAACAATTTAAAATGATACTATAACTCGTTGGGAAGACCCGCACGTGGATCAAGGGCGCGGGGTCGGTGAGGCTCGCTGAGCCTACCCGCCTGTCGGCCGCTCCCACCGACCGGGGCGCCTCTCTATCCACACCCGCACGGTCCTCCTGCCCCGGCCCCCTCCCCTCCCCTTACTCCTCTCCCCTCCCCTTCCTCCCGGACAGGTGCCCCTGGCCCTGTGGCAGACGGCCCTGGCCGCCATCCTGGCCAAGTCCTACAGCCAGCTGCGGGGCATGCAGCTGCCGCTGGTGGTCCTCAACATGGCCTCCCGGGTCATCTACAGGTACACCCGGGTGAGGATGGTGGCCTTCCTGCTGGTGGCGGCGGTGCTGCCCGCGGAGCGGGCGCAGTGGCGCGAGGTGCTGAACTTTGAGATCGGCAACCTGAAGAGCGAGTACGACACACTCATGTACGGCGGCATGGCCAGGACGCAGGTGCGCGGTCCACAGCAGGGGGGGACCCGAGCGAGGAGTTTCATTTTTCCAGCTTGGAAGCGCAGCTGCAGCCGGGTTTGTCAGCAGGGATTTGTCATGATCAAATCACAACCCCGTTCCCCCCGCCCCCTCCCCCCCGGCGAATTCGCGCCCTCTCAAAAGGACACGCTAGTCTCATCCGGCGGAAAGCCAGCAGCCACCTCCAACCCACCTCCGACCCACCTCCAACCCTGCCTGCCTGCCTGCCTGTCTGTCTCCCTCCCTCCTCCGGTCCCTCGGCCCCCTTTGCGCTGCCCTCAGAACGGCACCGTCTTCAACTTCGTGACACCGGCCGCCACCTTTGAGAGCACCACCATCGCCCACGACTTCTTCCAAACGGAGGGGTGTCTCCGCTGGAACAAGTCAAACTGCTACCAGCCAGGGAGCCCCTACTACGAGGTGCGCGCTGCGCGGGCGGGTGGCTGGGCGCCGCGCTCCGTGTTCAGTGGGACACCTCCCCCCCAAGTCCCGACCCGCGCCTGTGGTCGTTTGTACATAGGAGATAGAGTACATAGGCAAATAAAAGAATCAGCAATACGCCAATCTTACCGGTATAATGTGCCAATCAAGAAAGCGAAACGGTAGCTCGCCCTCTCCCTCCCCTTCCCCCGCTCTCCCCTCCCCTACCCCTCCCCTACCCCTCCCCTCTCCCTCCCCTAACCCGCCCCGCCCCCTCCCCTCCCATGCTCTCCCCTCCCCTCCCCTCCCCTCCCCTCCCCCCCCGCCCCGCCTCCGCCCCGCCCCCGCCCCGCCCCCTCCCCGCCCCGCCCCGCCCCTCCCCGCCCCTCCCTCCCCCCCCCCGCCCCCGCCCCCGCCCCGCCCCCGCCCCGCCCTCCCTCCCCGCCCCCGCCCCCGCCCCGCCCCCGCCCCCCTCCCCGCCCCGCCCCCGCCCACAGGTCACCCATCACGGACTGGATGCGATGATGAGGCGCATCATCACCGAAATGAAACTGCTGGCTGCGGACGATGACGCGGACGCTGTGTACAACGGCACCCGCTACACCACCATGTGAGGCAGCAGCGGGACAGCGGGAGGGGGGGCCGAGGGGCGGGTGCAGGGGGGCTGTCAGTGGGGGCAGGCTCTATCATGCCCTCAGGCGGGGTAGGGTGATGGGTATGTCAGCGGGGTGTGGCAGCGGAATGGATCTACCGTATCACTCCGCAGCTACCGGAATGGATCTACCGTATCACTCCGCAGCTACCGGAATGGATCTACCGTATCACTCCGCAGCTACCGGTATGCGTCATGAACCTTTTCTCTTCTAGTCATGGTACGACCTGGACCTCCTGTCGCCCCCACCAGAATGCAATGCTCCCTCGAGATGCCTCCTTGCAACCACAAACATCGTCTATGCGGGCTGCTCGCACACACACTGTACGGCTGTAAGAGAGGGGTTGCCGTACTTGTTGCCGTTCACCTCTCCTCCTGTCCTGTCCTGTCCTGTCCTGCCCCGGCCCTCATCACCTCATCATCATGTACGGCAGGTACATGGTCGGCACAAAGGACCTGTACGAGGGGCTGCAGAGCAGCGCGCAGCTGTTCATGAATGTCATGTTGGACAGGTGAGGGTGAGGGTGGTGAGGGTAAGGGTGACGAGGGTAAGGTTAGGGATATGTGTAAGTATCGGGGTCAGGGTAAGGCTAAGGCTAAGGCTAAGGGCGGCACCAATGGGTGGGGTCAGCACAGCACTCCCCGGGTGACACTCGGCTGACTGACTGACTGACTGACTGACTGACTGGCTGGCTGGCTGGCTGACTGACGAGCTGGATGGCCTGGATGGATGGCTGACTAGCTGGGGCACAACCCCCAACGGGAACGCACCCGCGCCCAACAAGCCCACCTCTCCTCAAAAACCCCCAACCTACTCAAGACTCCATCCCCGCCCGCCAGCCCGCAAGCCCGCCCGGCACCTTCACCCGCATCTCCCGCCCTCCCCCCCTCCCACCCTCCCTCCCGCCCTCCTCGCCCCCCGCAGGTACGACTCCATCCGGCTGACCCACACCATCATGCTCGTGGCCACCATCCTAATGGTGGTGCTGTACTCCATGTTCGCACTGCGGCCCTACCTGGAGGCGGTGGCCCGGGAGGCGCACCGTATGTCGGGACTGCTCTCCCACGTGCCCGCCGAGTGCGACGTGCTGGCCCACGCGCGCCAGGTGCTGCGGGCCCACGCGCGGCTCTATCACCACCGCCACCATCACCACAACCGTCGCCGCATCCCGTCCGACGGGGTGGGAGCGGAGGGCGCCGTCGGCCGGTTGATGTCGGGCACGCAGGCCCGGCGCGTCAGCCGCGGACGCAGCGGCAGCGTCACCGGCGGGTCGGGCGGGGGCGCGGCGGGGGCGGGGCTCAACGGCGGCGGGGGCGGCGCGGGCGGTGTGGCGGGGTTGATGCGGGACCGGGTGTAACGCCGCTAACCCACATGCACACGGATGTACGGATGTACGGATGTACGGTTGGACGTGGGTAGATGCATCCGCCTCCCCGACGAGCCCGGACAGCGCGCTGATGGGGGTTTACGACGTTGGCGGGGAGATACATGGAGGAGGAGGAGGAGGAGCAGGAGGAGGAGGAGCAGGAAGAGGGCGAAGAGGAGGAGAGCGAGGGCTATGGACCTATGGTGCGATTCGGGCGACAGGGCTCAACGGGTTAGTCAACGAGCTACGGCCCATCCAGCCATCTATCCAACTGCGATGGCCACGAGCGCACACATTGCGCATGTACGTGAAAGGATGGCCGCCGGCGGTTACGGTGGGCAGCGCGCTGTGAGGGCTCATCAGGCAGAAGAAGAAGCGAAGAAAGGCAGAGAGGGAGCGGCTGAAGATTGGCCGCGCGCGCGGAGAGAGGGAAGAGGAGAGCTGCCCGGGAGTGAGTCAGAAAACTGACTGAGCCGCGAGGAACGCCCGGGAGGGATGGGTGGGTGGGTCGAGGGGCGGCGGGTGAGCCGCGGGCGACGTGGCGTGGCGTCTCGTATGTGGCGAGGAGGTGGGGCTGCGGCGGTCCTTTGCTTCGTTGCGGGGCGGCATGCGTTCGAATCCAGGGATGCTCGATTGGCTGCTGCTGTTGCGCGCGAGGAGGGAAGCCTGAACCAGACTGCTGCATCAATTCGGATTTTCTCACACTTTATTATTTGTTTTTTTTGTTTTGCTCTCTTGCGACCTCCTTTCCTCTTGCTCTTGCTCAATGGGTGGTAGGTACCTCACACCCCGCCGCTCGTTGGCTCCTGCGCGGCCTAGCGACCGCGTGCACGTGTGTGTACCGTACAAGAGAGAAATGAACCGCCTGTGTATGTGCACGTGTGGGTGTGGATGCGTGTGTTGTCTAGCGAGGGGAGGGAAAACCTGAAGGACCAACCGATCCTGACTTGCTTCCTGTACTGTGTGTTTGGCTGAGCGGCGTGAACGTGGAGTGACGCGGAGTCTGGAGGAGGAGGAGGAGGAGGAGGAGGAGGAGGGAGGAGGGGCGACCCGGAACCGGTTTGGGGCCGCAAGGGGCCAGGCGGGCTGGACAGCGAGGTTTGGTGTCGGCGGATCAGGGGGGGGCAGAACCCCGGCCTGCGGCGCGCGGGTAGCTCTGGTGACTCGGGGACGGGACACTGGGAGGTCGAGGCGGAGTGAAGGGGGTCCGGGTCGGGGACGGCTGCGCGGCAGTGAGGATCTCGAAGAAGACATGCGTGTGAGCGAGGTCGCGCGAGGCAGCGAGAGGGATGGAGGGAGGGAGGGAGGGAGGGAGAGACGCTGTCTTCATTGACGAAAGGAGTAGACGCCCCCGAACCGCCGGTAAGGCCAGCTGCCTCCCGAGGGGGGCGGGCCGCACCCCGACACTGCGCACTTCCCTCCACAGGGATTCTTTGTTTCGATTTTGGTTCGCCGCTAATTGATCGCGTGCGTGTGCGTGACAGGGAGAGGGCAGGGGAGAGAGCGCCGCTTTCATGATTTCTTATTCTTTCGCTGAGTTCGCCGCCGCGGAAGCCCCGCGGCCGCACCCGGAAGCGGCTGTACTGATTGATATGCGGCGGCGGACGGGGGGGAAGGCGGAGGAGGTGACACTCGGCTCCCTCCCCGCCGTGTGCTTCGGCGGGCCTGGCGCGGTTTCCAGGAGATGGCCGGTATGGCTGCGTGACCCCCACCCACCCGGTAATGGAGGATGGGTGTGCAGTCCTTTGGTAGGGGGGTTGATGATACGAGGCACCTACGAGCTATCTGGGCCCGTTGGAACACCCGGTCGGGACTAAGGGTCCACCTTGTAACGGTTACACCCGGGGGCCAGGGGACAGGTCGCCCTCCCTGAAGTGGTCAGTCGAGTGACGCGATCAAAAGACGTGAGCGTGGAACCGCGCCGTCTTGACTGCATTACCCCTCCTCCCCCCTTTGTACGATGTGAGAGTGGTGGCAGGGAGCGGTATGGGCTGCTTGGCTGACTGATTTTTGTTTGTAACAACTGGAGACGGGGTTTGCCCATCTATCCCGCCCTGCCTGTCAAACAGAATCCCCCGACCCTGGAGCCGCCTCTGAGGCAGCCTCCCTGGAGGTTGGGGTACAATCCATCCGTCCAGCCGGACTATCTTCCAAAACGGGGAAATAGAATTCCGCAGGTTTCCGGCCTGTCGCCAGTAGCCAAAAAACCTTTGGCAGGGCAGATTTTGGGGGGCTTCCTAGGTGCCAGGAAATAAAAACCTCCGAGGCAGGGTGGAAATATTTCTGCGTGTTTCGACAGCAGGGCCACTGTTACCACAGCGACGGCAGGGATTCTAAGTCCATGGAGGCCTGAAGCGCGCTTTCCTTGCGTCGCGGATGCATATGGGAGGGTAACCAGGAGTTGGGGACACGGCATTCGAGTGTGTTTTGGCGGTAGACAGGTGTACGATGCAGGATTTTTCCCTGCGCCTGCAGATTTCCAGGCCTTTTTGGTAGTCTGGAAAATAGTTGGCAGGGCAGATTTCCGGCTCTCCACAGCGTCAAATAAATGAAATCTCGCAGGTTTCTTGGGGGTCCGGGAAATAGAAAATTTCCGGCTTTTTTGCCCGTAAATATTCTTTTTATTTAAGATAGCAACACTGGCCGGACGTCCAGGGATGTCAGCACTTGGCCACGATCCGGGTCGGGTCCGGCCCCGTCTTCCACGCCTGCGCAGACATCCCGGCGAGTCGTCCCTTCCAACCTGCTAGCCACGCTGGAGGCCGCCAATCGAAGCCGCGGTCTTTCGTTCGTTTGTGAGTTACATTGCTCACTGTGACCGATTCCGCGTTCAGACCGATTTCCCTCCCCTTTCCCTACGGTTCGGAAACGTTGCCGTCAAGCCGCCCGGACCCGCACGGTGCAGGGGTCGTACGGCAGTCACATTCGCGCTGTAGTACGGATCGGCCAGCACGCTCAGCAGCTTAAGCGCCCCCATATGTCGGCTCTAGACGACAGCTCCCACCCTTGTCGCCCTTTCCTAGTCCCCTCTCAACCCGCTCCTCCTCCCCCTCCTCCTCCCTGTCCTCCTCTTGCTGAAAACTCAAATGACCGCGGACCGAGCTTCAGGGACCTGCGGCCGAATGGATAATCGTACATGTTCATTCGTGTGCCCGTGCAACCCCTACCCTTCCCTTCACTTCCGTTCCCTGCCCCGCCCGGCGCCCCCTTCCCTTCCCTTCACCACCGCGCTGAAAACCGCTGCGGGGCCGACGCCGACGCCGAAGCCACACCGGCGGTGTCATGCGCCAGGGGATGTCCAGCAGCCCATCACCGCCGTCACCCGGCGGACAGCATCAGGGGAGGCAGGGGCGGGATAGGGGGGAGGCAGGGGGGCAACTGCTGTGAGAAATGGCGACAGGGACACCCGCCGCAGACAACCCGCCATGCATGCCTGTAAGCCCGCGTGCGTCGAGATCCGAAAGAGGCGGAGGGGCTGGCGCTGTGGAGCAGTTCCTTTTGCCGTACATACACACAAGCAAACAAACACGTGCGGACCGCGTATTGGTTCTGTGCTGTGTACTGGTTGGCAACCATCGACCTACGACCGCGCGTGCGCTTAGAACTGTACCACGTGTGCACCTCTGGGCGATATGGCCATGACGATGACCGGCTATGTGTGCACAAGCCCCACTGAGACCCACGGGACCCGCCCGACGCCTCTCAATGGCACCCCTGGAGACTACAGCCTCCTCCCCCCCCCGGCCCCGCCCGCCCTCCGGTGTCCTCCCGCTGATAACAACCCCGCCAACCAGTCTACAGCCCCGCAGCGACGGCCTGCATAAACGGCATGGTCGTACGTGTTCGTAATTTGGGTGGTTGACGGTTTGTTAGTTGCCGCGCACCAGGTTGCGCAGCGCCTCAGACAGGTCCGAGTACTTGAAACGGTATCCAACCGCCTGGGTGCGGGCGGGCATGACGCGCTGACCCTGGGGTGGGGTGGGTGGGTGGGGGGGGGGGGCCGCCGGGACAGGGAGGCGGCTCAGTAGGTACCGTATTGCACGAGGCACATAAAGGGTGTGTGCGAGAGGAATCGAGCGGCCCTAGTACCTCACCTCACCTCACCAAAGCCTAACCACGTGCTCCCTCCCCCCTCCCCCTCACCCCGGCTATGTTCACTACCCATCCCTGGGGCCGCCCCGCCCCGCCCCGCTCCGCCACAGCCCGCTCTGGCCCTCACATACACACATACACACACCCACACACATCACCCACCCCCGCCACTCCGCTCACCCACCTCCAGCACCACACTGGCGCCCTCCCCCAGCAGTGTCGTCAGCGCAAAGTCCGGCACCGGCAGCCAGCTGGGCCGTCCCATGATGTTGCCTGCAGGGGCGGCAGGGGCAGGGGCGGCAGGGGCAGCAGGGGCGAGGGCAGCAGCAGCAGCAGTGTGGGCAGCCGCATCCGAATCCCCACCCACCCAGCTCAGCTCAGCCGAGCGCAGTGTCAAAGATCTCAGCTCTCGTGAGGCAGGTGGCGGGGGTTAAGGGGGCAGGGAACCCAGCTGAGGCCGGGGCACAGCCTGGCAACCAGTCTGGCAGTCGGCGAGGACGGGGCCGCGACCCCACAGCCCCCTCCTCCACGACACCTCACTTCCTCACACTCCCGTGCCCTTCTGCCGCATCCCCCCCCCCTTTCCCTCCCCAACCCACCCAGCACGGAGCACATCTCGCTCATCCGGACGGGCTTCGGGGCGGTGGCGTTGAACACCCCCGTGTAGGCAGGGTTGACCAGCGCCTGCGGGCGGCGGGAGGGAGGGGCGGGAGGGCGTGCGGTATTGGCGGTGAAAGTGGTGGGGTGCAGAGGGGGGGGCCGCACGCGGGCCGCCCGTCCCGGGTGCGGTCTGCGCAGCAGTGCCCCCTATCCCCCTGGCTGAGACCCAGAGGACCGACCCCGACCCGTCACGGGACGACAGCTACGGCTCGTGGGGGCGGGTCGGTGCGGGTGCGACCCGTGGGGGCGGGGGAAAGGGGGGAAGGGGGCGGGGGAAGGGGGAGGGGTGTACGAGTGGAAGTCCCCGGCACCTGGGAGCAGTTGGGGTGAGGGGGGAGGGGAGTCCGGGGGTGCACCCCGGATGGCCACAAGGGGGGTGGGGCGCGGGGTTGGCAGCCCAGGGGTCCCTCAGTGCGGTCCCCACAGCGGTGTGCCGTATAGTACAGTACAGTCAAGTACCTGCAGGATGAGATCCACGACGTCGTCCCGGTGGATCCAGCTCATCCACTGCTTGCCGCTGCCCAACGGTCCGCCTGCGGGGTGGGGGGTGGTTGACAGTTGACGGTTAGGGGCTGACGAGCATGGGAGCAGGCCATCCCGAGTTTCTCGGCTCCTGGCAACCGGCACGACTCCCCCACATGCCGCCGCCGCACACTCAGTACGATGTAACGCAACAGCTTGGATGTGCCACTCGCTGCTCCGCAGGTCTGTGTCAGGCAGCCGGTCTGTGTCACGCAGCCAGGCTGGCGGGATCAGCCGCCCGCCCGCCCACCCGCCCACCCACCCACCCACCCACCGCACCCACCCACCTGCAAAGATCTGGAACACGGGCAGCATCTTGCCCAGGGCGCCGCCCTGATCGCCAAGGGACACGGCGTGGGACGGAGAGGAAGGGCACAAACGGGGGGAGGGGGCAGCATTACGGTGCCGGCCGCATTACGTACCGGAGCAACGGGGTGCATGTGAGTGTTGCAAGCCCTAACATCCCCCCCCCCGCTCTTCCTTTCCAGCAACGGCCGGCAGGCGAGGCGCTGCGGCGCCCCCCTCCCCTCCCCTCCCCTCCCGGCCAGGCCAGGCCCCGGTGCGCTGGCGCGCCCTTTCCCCTCCTCCGCCTCCACGGCTCCCTCCGCCCCCGTGGTCCCCCTGGAATATCTCACCAGGGCACACACACACACATACACACACCTTGGAATGACCCACCTCGGCCTCACCCCTCCCCTGGAGTGACCCACCTCGGGCGCCAGCACGATCCCGAACCTCATGATGGCCACCCGCACCCCGGCAGAGGAGGCGCTCTGCGCGGCGGCCTCCCAGGCCCGGCACACCTGGGGAGGGGCGGGATGAGAGGCGGGGTTAGGCGGGATGAGAGGCGGGGTGAGGGGCGGGATGAGAGGCGGGGTGAGCTCGAGGGGTCGGCGACGGGCTTTGCCATACGGCAGGTGCCATCCGACATGTGCTCGTACAACCACGCCTCTGCTGCCGTACGTACCTCGGCGAGATAATCGTTGCCCGAGGGGCTGTCCTCAGTGAAGGTGGCCGTGTTGCTGATGCCGTAGAAACCTGGGACGGACCAGATCGGATCGGATGGGCGGGAGGATGGGCTGGGCGGGAGGATTGGAGCCCCACTCTCAGAGCACATTGAGCTGTCCCGCCAATCCGGGGATATGGAACTGCAACTGGAACTGGGAACTTGGGAATTCGCTCGCGGACAGGGAAAGGCGACGCACCCACCACCCACGGGAAACCATCCAGAGCGCCTCCGGTAGGCGGCAAGCGGGCAGGGATCAGCGACCCCTTCGACTTCCCGACCCAGGTGGCAGCACCGGTGAGGTGAGGTGAGGGGAGGTGGGGTGGGGCGAGATGACCGCCCGCAGCCGTCCATGTCCTGACCCATCCCACGCCCCTGACCCCGTCGTCGCGGCTTATTGGCTTTCAGCCGTCCCCTTGGCCCCTGCCCCCCTGGTCTCAGCCAGCCGAGACCTGGTGCACGTACACACACGCACACACACACGTACACACGCACACACACAATCTTTTTATACACGCACACACACACACACGCGCGCAGCGGCGCGCACTGCCTGTGAAGGGGGACTCACCCACAGCGGACGCCGACACGAGCACCTGGGGCCGCCTGTCCGCGGGGGCTGCCCTGATTGCATCCTGGGGATCAGGGGCGAGTGGAGTGGATTGGGGGATGGGTTCAGGGAATAGGTAGACAGATTGAAGCTGCGCTGCGGCCAGCGCAAACGTCCGATAGGCGTACGGTACAGTACCCTGGATCTCCAGCGACGATGACGTTGTAGGGTTGGAATGGGGTGGGGTGGAGTGGGGGTCGCTTGGGGCCATATCCCGTCCCATGACCCCGGGCGGGAAGACGACCCCTCACCCGTCCCCCCACGCTATCACACGTGTCCCGCCAACGACCGGCCCCGAGCACCGACCCATGGGACACTTGGCGAAACAGGTTCGCGGGCGATGCTTCTATCCGGCCCACTACCCCGCGAGTGGCGCGGCGCCAATGTCCCGCCGCCGTACTGGCTCGACCCGTGGGACGTACCACGACGGCCGTGGTGGCCCCCACTCGGGACGTCTTGATGCTCTTCTTCAGCTCATCAGACCACCTGGGGGCACACGCACACACACACACACACACACACACACACACCATGGGGAAAAAGGGAGGGGGCAGTGCGCCCGCGCGGCCAATCAACGGACAGGGGTAGGGGCGGCAGCGTCAGGAGGCGGGGAGGACACCAGCCCAACCGCCCACCGTCCCTCCCCGTCCCTCCCTCCCTCCGCACCCACCGGGTAGCAATGGGCTCCCCCGCCAGGTTGACCACCCCCGTGGCGCCCTCCACCCCCTTGCGCCACTCGGAGGGGCTGAAGAACTCCAGACCCGGGTAGCTCAGCTTGCCGCGGGCCGAGGCGGGGTTGCGGGTCAGCACGCGGACCTGGGGGAGGTGCCGGACGGTGGGAGGGGAGGTGGTGGGAGGTGGCGGGAGGTGGTGGGAGGTGGCGGGAGGTGGCGGGAGGTGGTGGGAGGTGGTGGGAGGTGGCGGGCGGGTGGTGAAGAGGAGAGGTGGTGGGAGGTAGTGTGGGCGGTGGGAGGTTAGGAGGGGTGTGGGGGGGGTGGGAATGGTGGGATGTGCGCCTAGTAATCCCGGAACGGCCTCAGGCAAACGGATCCTCACAGAGGGCACCCGTACAGCGGCCTGGCAACCTGACAGGCAGCAGCACAGGAGCGGGATACATCTGACTGACCAACAAACTATGTACTGAAGGCACTGCGACAAATCGGCTGACAAACGACAAACGACAAACGCACGAGTGGGACGTCGCCAGATGCGTAGCACATGGGGCCGGGGAGTCCTGGTCGAACCCGGCACTAGCGGATCACGGCTCACGGACTCCGGCCTCCTCCTTCGCCACCCCACCCCCAATCGCCACCGCATTCTCCCCGTCCAGCTCAGCGTGGTTGGCGCCAGGGCCTTCACGCTACAGGAGGCCGCCCCGAGCCATCGGGGCCCCCAGCCCCACCTCCCCAACTACATACCTTGTGCCCAGCTGCCACCAGCTTCGCCACCAGGCGGCTGCCCACCAGTCCGGTTGCGCCTGCAGGTTCAACACCGACACGGGATACCGTAGGATAGGCCTAGGATACAAGCCAGCATGGCAAATTTGACATTGAACGGCGTGTGAAAGAGATTATCTGACACCATGTGCGGAATATGTACGTTCGCGCACCAGTGATTGCCACGGTCATTTTCTCGCCATTCGTCGCCTGGCAGACAACCGGCGCTTGCACCCGACGGGAGCGGAGAGTAGCGCGTCCGCATCCAACAGCGCCTGAGCTTTGGAACGGAACGGGTCCGGGGCAGGGCGCCATTGGCAGGACAACACGCCCGTTCCGACTACCAGCCGATCGCCCGTGCAGGGATCCAGAACGTGGAAGAAAACCATGTGTCTGTTGTGAATGGACGGAGCTCACACTCCGGGTTTGGGCATGGCCTAGGGTAGACATTTTTGCGTGTGGCTGTCCGCGAGGCTTGCACGACGACCTCTGACGCTGCCTACAAAAGTTCTGGATCAAAATGTACCAGAACTGGTCACAATTATCTGTGTATGGTCACAGCGAATTAAACAAGCAGATTGCGAGCGTGGCAATTTTTAATGATTGACGCCGTACGCGATTGACTTCATTGCTCGTATTACTCTTATCCCACAGCACGCGGACAAAACTATAGATCCAAGGCACTTGATCTAATTATGGTAAAGATGCAGAGAACAGACTGGACATGAAATTCACAGTACTTCGCATGCGGACCTCTCTCCACTGTCGACACTGGCCACACGACGATGTCGCGCCACAGCTGCGTCCTACCAATCACTTTGTGAGACTAACCGCCCTTTACAATTCGATGACGCTGCCGGGTCCGAGTGTAGTGTCGTACATAACTGTACAGCACGTGGAGCGGTCAGCGGGTCGGGCATATGTGTAAGTATGTATGTAGCCATCATCCAAGGACGAGACCCGGGGGCGTAAATCTATGCGGCTGGATGGCCGACCTCGGAAGCACTGTGTGGTCTTGACGTCGAGAATGCAGGTAGGTATCCACGACAGGTGTCCAGACATGAGACCGCAACCTCCGACGCGCATCCCCGCTCGCATGCCGACAAACGTGTAGATGTTCGGTTTGTTACTCCGAGCGCGCTGCAGAGAACTGGCTGGGCGCCGTCAAGGGAACGCCCGTTCGGCATGTTGTTGTTACAGCGCGGTTGGAGGGTGGACTGCATTCCTCGGGCTGAAGGAATGCAGTCAGTCCCATTGTTCCCATCCGGTTCCAAGGCAGCCCGGCCAGGTGACGCCTGGACGTCGATGTCGGAACCAGCAAAGCAACATCCGTCAATTATCAGTTCCCGTTCACGATTTTCACACGGGGGCAGTCAAGAGACATCAGTGACGAACACTACGTCGTGCCTTATCACACGAGAGCCCAGGTGGGCCCCATGCCGCCAGGTCCGCTGTACCCAATTCGAGCCCAGGGCCGGCGCCACGTTCCACGTCCGAGGAGCCACCCACACGGCCCCACCAGACGGCCCCATCGCCTCATGTACCCGCCCCCCGCCCACTAGCGCCGCCGAGTCCCGCAGCGCCTCACCTCACCCACCCCACGACCCATCGCAACGCCCCACAGCCGAGCAAGTCCAAGTGGGGGCCCATGGCCCCAAGCGCGCTGCTGGCACAACCACCGCAAAAAAAGGGCCACGGCGGCCGCAGCATACAAATGAAGGCAAGCGGATGGCTGGCATGAGGGTTTAGGCCGCATGCCAGGTCACGGGCTGGACAGAGGGGCAGGCGGGCAGTAGCAAAGCAACAGCAGCTGCAGCAGGGGGGAAAGCAGCAGGGGCCAGGTCACGCCCCCCTGCCACGCGCTGGTAGCTCTCACACGACATGGATTAGCTTACGGCGGGTCGCCCTGGCTCCCTCGGAAGCCACGCCTTCAGCCGCATCTCGTCATTCCCGCCCGTGAACGCGTGTAATAAGATAATTGTGGCCACTCGACCTGGGCAGCCGACATTCTGAATCGCCCCCACCCTGATTGGGCATTATTATTTCAGCAGTCCCCCGCAGCGACGTATGGCCGGGACATGCAGTGCGGGTACGACACCAATGATGGCACAACGCGAAATCAGTTCTGAGAGATGCGGGCTTCGGTCATCGTTGGACGAGCGGTACGGCAGGCGCTCGTCCCACGTGGGGCACCCGCATCCAGCCCGGACAATGTCGACCGGCTCCACGCCCCCCGGAGACTTGTAGGGGCCCTCCCTGAACATGTAGCCGTCGTCGTAGCTGTCGTGTGGTGAACAACTACACCCGCACGCCCCTCCATCCCCATCCCCATCCCCACCCCAGCGGTCCAATGAGTCCGAACCTTGAAAATCACCACGAACCGTGTCCTGTCCGTCCCGCGCGCCGTACAACGGTAACCCTTAATACCATTACCTCTGACACGTAAGCGTTAGAAATCACAAAACTCATGTCTGTCAGTGTGTGCTGGTTTGTTCCTTTCCTGTCGGTCAGCCGCACTGGGGTCGGGGTCGGGGTCGCTCCTCCGACGGGCGCGTCGATAAGCCCTCGCAGCGACCGCCTCGGGGGGGAGGGGGGCCCGCCGCGGTGTCGCTTAGCTCGCAGCCCTGCGCGGCCCTGCGCCCCGACCCGGCCCCGCATGACCCGGCAACGCGCCCCCCAGCGCAACCGCTCCTGAGCGACGTGCTGGTCCTCTCGCGGTCTTCTCCCGGGAGAAGGCCCCCAGCGGGGGGATACCTAGCTAGGTAGAGCGACGGAGGTCGACGGCGGCGCAGCGCCGGAGCCTCCGGACCGCCACTGCTTGCCTTCTGCCGTCACTTCCGCCCGCCGCCGGACGCCCGGGCCGCACCCCCTTTCTTCCCTGACCTCACCCTCCAAGGATAGACATCCCTTCAACGTCACCATCAACACATCAGAGCCACCTTATCACTTTCATCACCGTCAGGCGAGTGGAGGTGCACCCGCCAGCCCGCCCCGCTGGCCAGCAACCCACGCCTGTTCCAAATCAAACCCGTTCAAGCCGTTCTTTCGACCCATTCCGTCCATTGCGCCCGCAGCGCAGCGCAGGAGAGGGTGTCCCACCCTAGAGGACCCCCAACCCCCACTTCGGCGAGATGGGGCATGGGGGGGAGCGCCCCTAGAGTCCGGCAGACCGACGCAGCCGTGGCTCTGAGGCCTAGGACACAAACACAGTCCAAGGAAGAGGCGGACAGGCGAGACAAGCCCCGCGAGACAGGGCCAAGACAAGTCCCTTCCAGCGCCCGACGTCACCACCACAACTGGCGCTGCCTTCCCCTTCCGCCAAGCCTTGGACAGCGGTAAGCCGTTTCCGTCGCGGACTCACACGCACGGCCTCTCGGCAGCAGCACCGGCAGGGGAAAGGGTAGCGGTAGTACGGCAGCGGCAATATGGCAGCCAGGAGGCAGAGCTGCAGCTGCGCAAACGGCGCGCACAACGGCGCTCGCGATTCCCACAAAGCGCTCTGTGCCCCCCTCCCTCCCTTCCCCCCGGATGAACCGATACAACCCATGCTCATGTGGCCCCTCGTGTGGCCCCTCACGCCCGCCCCTCTCCTTCACCCCCCGCACGGGAGGAGGAGAGTGCTTCGGCCGACCTGCAGTTACGGCTGGGTGAGCAGCCCCCCCGTGACCCGTGCCCGTTCACGATTCCCACGCGCGCGTGTACGGGTTTCACACACACGCACATACACGCACATACATGCACATACACACTCCTCTCTCAAGACCCTGCGTTTCCCAGCGTTTCTCGAACACCCAACTCGAATACAACCTGCTTCCGTTACTGCAGACACTGCACCCGCTGTCCCACCCTCAGCCCCGTCACGCGCCCGTGTGAATGTGGAGCGCCACCTGCCCCCCCCTGTGATTGACCCCATCTCTGCCCCCTATGTGTCTACCAACTTCCTGTACCCTCCCTGTCCCCTCCCCTCCAAGTTCCTCCCTCCTGCTCCTCCTCAACGCTAACCTCTCTCTAGAGACAAGGCAAGCAAAGCCGGGGACCAACACCCCAGGGGCCTTACCCTAACCGAATTACAATAAATTGGCAGCCGACCAGGCGATGCGGCCAACGGACGCTGAAGGCCCGACGTAGACGACCCCATAAATTGGCGCCGGTGCGCAGGTGACCTCCGCGCCACGCCCTCCCCGCAGTCGCACCCGTGTCGCCCTCCACCCAGTGAGAGTCCCCAGTCAGCGCGTGCAGTTGCCTCGGATGTGTGAGGGTGGGGGGTGGGGGGGTGGGGGGGCCGCACCCGGAGTGACACGACACGGCACGACACGACACGGCACGGACCCGCAAGGCGACAGGTCACAGCCGGCGACAGCGGGGCGGCAGGGCGGCGCGCGGCGCGGCGCATGCGAGGACCGCATATGCGGAACCATGCGGTTGGACAACACAAACCCTCACCCTGTCACCCACGACCTAGAACCCTAGATCCTACCCTACCCTACCCTACCGACCTTTCCTGTCCTACCTTGCCGTACCCTACCAAGGAAGGTTCGGACGGCGGACATGGGCCCCTGGCCCGCGTGCGCGGCGCCAAGGCAGTAACGGAGGATGGCGGGTCCGAACCCCCGCATCATCGCGCTTTCGCTTAGGGAGGGGCGCGCCAACATAAGCCCCCCTGTAAAGCCAGGAGCTCAGAACCGGTCAATCATACGAGAAAACGCCGCCGCAGCGCTGTCGCCCCTCCTGCATGCTCGCAGAGACCCCCAACCGCCGGGCAACGCCATCCCGCCGTCGCTCCAACCGCACTTCCGGACCGCCGGTCCCCATCCCGGCAGGAAGTGCGGCCCGGCCGGGACCCGCCCCACTCGCTTCAGCTGTATACCTTTCGATGACATACACAAATGCTCGTCCTGCGACCTGAAGAACATCTATCGCGGTTCTCACGTGCACGAAAGCTCTCTCTTCAGCATGGCTGTGCAAGGGAGTATGTCCCCTTACGTACAGACGTACAGACGTTTTGACGTACAGACGTGCTGACGTATTGACTTGCGGGGGCGGGCGCGAACGCGGTTGGGGCATGCAGCCTCGTGTGTCCGCCGCCGCACCGCACCGCACCGCGACGGGCTCTATGCTGCCCTGCCCTGTCACGTGATGTCACGTCACGTCGTGTCATGTTGCGTCATATCACGTGTGCCGGCCGGCTGTCATGCGCGTCACTCTCGTGTGTCCCAGAGCAAAAAATATGATGTGGTGGGCGTACGTGATGCAGCGCGCCCCCGCGCAGCAATCCTGCAGGCAATCTGGCAGTCTGGCAGGCAGGCCAGCTGGCAGGCGGATAGGTCGCCGGGCCCATGGGCAGGCGGACAGGCCGGAGAGCGCAGAGACCCGGACGGACGGCAGTAGGCCCAAGGGGCAGAGGCCGCCCCGGACCAGCGCCAACGGCTGGCGCCGCCCCGGACCGTCCGCACGTCCCCGCCCCGCCGGAACCTGGACCTCCCCCTCGCAGCCCCTACCTACCACCTCGACCCGCGCACGCCCCACGACCCCGTCGCGCCTGTCACAGCAGCGCCTCACGACCGCCGCCGCCGCCGCTAGGTCTCCCCTATAGAGCAACAACCTGCCTGATGACATCCAACTGCGTACAACAACGCGCGCACCACAAGCTGCACACGCACGAGCTCCCTTGCTGCTTTTCAAAACATGGTCGTAACAAACTATCGCATCTTGTACTGCAGCCGCGCGAGAAATCTGAACTAGTATTAAGGCGCAGCAACTGCATGGCTCGTCCGAGGGCCTGGTGGAGCAACTCCATGGCTGGGCGTGAGGCGGCGCTCACAGAGCCCCTCCCAGGCCGCCGACAGCGTCCGGTGATCCGGGGACGGGCGCGGGGAAGGGAGCCGCCCCCAGAGGGTTGATGCGCGGCTGCGGCCGCTGCGGCGGCTGCGGTTGCAGGCCGCGCTGCGGCACATGCGGCGAATACGGCGCCTCTCCGCCGCCGCCACCGCCGCCGCCGCCGAGCGGCGACGGCGACGGCAGCTGATGCGCGATGAGCGCGTTGTGCGCCTGCTCCCGCATGACGCGCTCGCACAGCCGCGCCTCGTACTGCGCCGACGGGAACCTCATCAAGCCGCGTTTCGCCATCAGCTGCGACGACGATGATGATGACGACAATGGCGGGCCCTGCTGCTGCTGCTGCTGCTGCTGCTGCTGCTGGGGCTGCGCCTTAAGCTGCTGGTTCTGGAGCTGGAGCTGGTGCTGGTGCTGCGGTGGCTGCTGGGCTGGAGGCTGCGGCGTCCTCAGCGACATCTGCCGGCGGTGCGCCGCCTGCTGCGCGGAGGCGGCGGCCTTGGCGTTCCCCAGCAGCAGCTGCAGCTGCGACACGAGCTGCGTGGCACTGGGGCGGCGGTCGGGGGAGGCGGTCCAGCAGCTGCAGGCCAGGGACCTGGACGCGGGGGATACGGGGCGTATAGGTGGTGTGTACGGGGGCGAGGCGCCTCGAGGTCGGGTCCGGGTCAGGGCGGATGCGGAGGGGTGATGGTGGCTGACAGAAAGGGGGAGGGTAAGTGCACGCGCATGCACCTGACACGTCCACGGCCTCGATGGTCTTCGCAGTTTGTACTTGATCCAATGATGCGCACAATGGTTACATGCCCCCCACCCCTCCTCGGCGCCCCTCCCCGCACGTGCACGTGTACGTACTTGTAGTCGGGCGGGGCCAGCGGGTGGAACTCGGGGCGCAGGTTGCTGCGGGCCACCAGCCGCGGCAGCTCCTGCAGCGGCGACGACGGCGGAGAGGGGAGGGTGGCGGAGAAGGGAGGAGGGGGGGGGTAATAGGAAACTGGTAGACATTTCAGGGGATGGGGTTACAGGAAATTGGTAGATAAATTCGAACTGTGCTGCGCAGGGGATGGGGGGGCTTGAATTGGTTATGCGCGTATGCTTGTGTGTCCGCGCCATTCCTTGCCAAAAGCTCCTCCTTTGCACAAGCACGGGTGTTGACCTCTGCGTTCAGCGACAGGGGTAAACTGCTCTCTGCTCGGCTAGGCAACAACATCCCCACTTGGCACCCGTCTGGCAACCGCCGCACAGCAACGAGCTGCCCGCCCGCTGCCCGCCCGCTGCCGCGCAGCCGTACCTTGGGGTCGATGCCGGCATGCGGCGGCTTGCAGTGCATCAGCTCCCACATCAGCTGCGGGGAACGGGGCGGCCGCGGCAGGAGGGGTTCCCAGCGGGGTCACGGTACGCGCGGCACGGCCGCGCATCGCGGCATGACGGCGGGACGGCAGGGGCCGGGGGGCCGTGCGGACCCTCCAAGCCGACTGACCAGGCAGCATGCACGCGCGCCCTCCCCATCGTCCAAGGCTGACCCCTTCAAGCTAACGCCCTCACCACCACCACCACCACCACCACCAAAACCACGGGCCCCCGCCAGTGACTCACCACACCGAATGCATACACGTCGACCCCCACGCCAAGCAGCCGGCCTGTGAAGAAGGCGGGTTGGAGGACGTCAGGAGGGCTTGGCGATGGAGCAGTGGCGTCATCGAGTAAGCCGGTGGTGAGCGGGAGGAGCAAGCCGGTGACTGGACCTCCAACTCCGTGACTGCCCACGCTGCCGCCCGGCCGGGTCCCTCGTGTCGAATTGGCCCCCCGTCAGTCGCCCCCCCTCTAACCCCGTCGCTCCTTTCGCGACATTCTGAAACCCAAATCTCGCTTTGCACCCAGCGTGGGCAGGCGCCTCCAGCTACGGCCCGCAGCCCGCACCCCCCCCCCAAAGCCACCGCATACCTCGGGAGAAGCACTCTGCAGGCGGGCGAGTGGGCGGGCCGGGTCCACCGCCACAGGGCGGGGGGGTTGGCAAGGGGGTGAGGTCAGGGGGATATAGGAAATGGGTAGACGTGAGGTCAGAGGGAGGGTAGGGTGGTCGATGCCACAGGAGGCAAGGGCAAACGCATCGTGTACCAATGGGCGACAGTGAGCGAGCGCCAAAAGGTATGGGTGCCCAAACCGATTCGTAGAGACGTCCTGCTCTTTGCGCGCGTTTTTGCTACGTGCCGCGGGCATTGCTGATGCGCTCCGACGCCATATGGACTGGGCCGAGCGGCAGGACAGCTGGACAGGCGCACCGAAGAAGGCGTTGCGCAACGCCCATCCAGGGCGCACGTGGCCCCTGCTATCCGACGTCAGCGACAAGCTCCCCACAACCAACCAAACGCATCGACCGGCCATGGGGGGCGCCAGGACTCCTCCCCCCTCCCATCCCCCGCCCAGTGCGTTACCGGACGGCAACCCTGGAGATGGGTCTGTCCCACGCGCGCACGCAGGCATGGGCATGGGCATGATGCGATACTCGGTCGCCGGTACAGGGCGCTCAACCACCAACCGCCAACCGCCAACGACCGCACCCACCCGGCGCCATGTACGCCACGGTGCCGAACACCTGCGCCATGCGGAAGCCGGGGTTGCCGTCCGGGCTGAATTCGTCCATCAGCCGGACGCTGCATGCGGGCAACAGAACAGGGCCGGGAAGGAGCATGATGGGGTTCGCCCGGTTTGAGGCGGTCAGGAACACCCGGTCGGTGGACAGCAACGACGTGTTGCGGGATGTTGGGGGATGTTGGGGGATGTGGGGGGGTGTTGGGGGGTGTTGGGGGGTGCAGGGCGGGAGGTCAGAGGGCTGACCCACGCAGGCGGTAGCTCTGACTGGATCATGGCCAGCAGGGCAGAGGCGAGGGAGCTGCGGGTGACAGCCGTGATACAAAAAAAATTCAAGGTACATCCGTCCCCCCTCCGCCCCTTCCCTCACCATCCAAAGTCGCTCAGCTTGCACGTCCAGCCCCGCGGGTCGCGGGTGCTCGTCTTGAGCAGCACGTTTCCCGGCTTGAGGTCGCAGTGCACCAGGCGGCGGGCGTGCAGGTACCTCAGCGCCAGCGCCACCTCCAGCAGGCTGGTGTACAGCGGCACCAGGTCGGGCCACACGGGGCCGTCGCGGGCGCCGCTGTCGGGCAGACGGAAGTCGCCGCGACGAGCCGCGGACAGCAGCGTGCCGGCGTCGCAGTACTCCTGAAGGGGGGCAGGAGGGGAGGGGAGGGGAGGGGAGGGGCGGGTGGGCGGGGGCACCCGTCAGACTGGGGGCCGGCAATGACGGCAAGGCATCGATCGAGACCCCTGAGCACGTCGTGGCCGCAGGCCCCTGCGAAGCGCATCCCTGCAACCCGAGGGCAGCCTACAGAGGCACGTCACGAGGCGGCTGAAACACCACGTACTGCCGTACTGCCGTACTCACACCCCGAACGGCGGCGCCCTCACCCACACGGCCGTCCCCCTGACACGCCCGCAGTCCACCCACCCGACCTCCCGCCACCCGCCCACCCACCAGGCACAGCACCGTGTTGAGCGGCCCCGCCTTCTGCCCCCGGAACACCGGGTCGTCGTGGGCGCACAGCCGCAGCTGCAGCGGCCCCGGGCTGGGGGCCCCGGGAGGAGGCGGCACTGCGGGCTGGCGCTCCACCACAACCACGTCGGAGAAGTGCGCGTACGGCTGTACGACATTCGGGTGGGAGAGCGTCACCGTCACGGCGACCTGCGGCGCGAGGATGGCCGGAGGGCGGGGGGGCCCGGTGGGTTGGGCCGGGGCGGTGGCGGGCGGGCGGGGGCAAGTGAGCGGCACGGAGGGGGGCTGCTGGAGGGCAAGTCGGAGTGAGGAGTGAACGACACTGAAGTCGTGATCGTGGGCCCAAGGAGCCGACCTGCATCATGAGCCGACGCAGGGCACGGGGAAGGCAAGCCGACTAGGCATTTCCCCACAAACCAAGCGGTGGACAGGACAGAGCAGCAGAGGTGGACATCCGCCCGCCAGCGGAAGCACCAGGGCCTCTAGGCCCCTCCCCCCGCAGCCCCCGGACCCCTTTCCGCCGGAACACGACCCCATTCGCATCCAACCCAACCCAATCCCCTACGACCCCACAACCCTACACACAATCCTCCCACACCCGAACCCCCATTCGCCGCTCTCTAGGCTGCCTTCCCCGCCCACCTCCATGGCGCCTCGTTTGGCCTGGCGAATGCAGTCACGACTGGACACCACCGGCTCCGCGCCGCCCTGGGCCCCGTTAGCAGCCCCCTGCTGCTGTGGCTGCTGCTGCTGCGGGTTCGCCCCGTCACGCAGCAGCGCCTCAGGCACGTTCGGCGTCTGACCGTTGGCGGCGCGGTTGCCGTTGTTTCCGTTGGCGTCCGCCACCTCCGCCGACAGCCACTCGCCGTCGTGCTCCAGGGGCGCCCGGCCGTTGTGCTCCCACACCTGCCGCACAGCGAACACAACATAAGGCGCACAGCGCAGAATGAGACACTTGACCCTGTCGTCGTCCAGACCAAGTAACGCACGCTGCGGGGTGATGCCAAGCAATGCAGTTCTTTCGAGGGAGTGCCTCCCTGATGCGGTGCAGCCGCCGTGCAAGCCCTGAGACAGACATACGGTCCACCAGTACGGCAGCGTCGTACCTTGACGGCGGTCTCCAGGCCGTGCAATGTGCCACGGAAGACGACACCCTGTAGGGCGGAGGGTGCAGGCGTGGGCGAGGGCACGCAAGGTTGGTCCAGGAAGGGGGAGGGGCCACGAGGACGGATGCACCCCCATGGTTCCATACACCCTCCCACCTGGCCCCCGCTGCCGATGACCTCGTGCAGGTCCACCGCCGATAGGTCCTGGACCACCGCCAGCCTGGGTGTCATGGGGCGGGGCAGCACGGGGCAGTTGGAGAGAGGGATTCAGAGCAAAGATCCGTCGATGGTCCGTCGGCTGACTGCCAGAGCGCAGGAAAGGGAGCATAACATCTAGGGTTTGGGCCTCCGGGATTGGTCGCTGGAGGGTGGGGGGGGGGCCTGGCAAGCCGAGGTTTAGGGAATAAGGACGCCGCTGCACCTCGCCTCCTCCCCCCCCGTCCGACCCCGCCACCCACCTCGCCTCCTTCCCCGCATCCGACCCGCCACCCACCTCGCCTCCTCCCCCCGTCCGACCCCGCCACCCACCTCGCCTCCTCCCCCACGTCCGGCCCCGCCACCCACCTCGCCTCCTTCCCCGCATCCGACCCCGCCACCCACCTCGCCTCCTCCCCCGCATCCGACCCCGCCGCCACCGCCGTCAGCCGGGTCCTGGCCGAGGTGACCAGCAGCTCCAGCGGCCGCGGACCCGCCACGTCCTCAAGCTGCAGGGAGGGACACGAGGACAGGAAGGGTGACCGGTCGTCACCGATCGTCCCATCCTCCGCAGCATCCGCGGACAAGCCAACTCCCAGCACCCACATCCGCAGCTGGCAGGCCGGTGTGCCCTCAACCCCCCCTTCCCCGGCCCCGGACGGAAAGCATGTGGGTCGAGTGGCACCTGACCGACCACTGACGCGGCGGCGGACGCATTGTCAGACGGGGATGCGTGCGTCCCCCCCTTTGTCAATAAAGACGGCGAAACAGCAAAAAAGGGCAACAAACCGGTCACCCCCGGCGTCCACCCCCCGGTCCTGCCCTGATCCATTACGGCGTACAGTGGCATCGAAGGACCACCTCAGCGCGGCGACCCCGCTCCTAGACCCGGGCCTTCAGCCATCCCTGCTTCCGCCGTACCCGCAGCACGGGGCTGGACAGGACGTAGCAGGGCGCCGAGATCTTGCGGACGAGCGAGAAGGCTGCACCCAGAGGGAGGGGCGGTGGGGCCGGACGGGGCCGGGGGCGGGCGCGCGGGGGTTTGTGGAGGCTTTTGAGGGTGCGGAATACATACACGTCAGGCAGAACGCACGCTAGAAACCCGACACAACAGCAACGGAGCAACGGAGCGGCGCCGGCTGCCGGGGTTGCCAAAAAGAGTCGCCAGTCAGCGAAGCGCCATCGCGCGAACAGCCGTGAGGGCGTTGCGGCCGTTGCTCGACCCCCGGGCAGCCCCACATCACACACCCTCACGCGATGCGCTGAGCAAGGCCCCGCCACAGCCTGTCCTTCATGCTCCTCCCCTGATACCCGCCCAAACCCCGGCGTCTGTCCTCGTCCATCCCCTGAGGATTGCACAGCATGCACAGCAAGCAGAAATGCACGCCGCGACCGGCACGGCGCCGCCCCGTCGCCCGGGCCCGGCAGCCCCGCGGCCCGGGGTCGGGAGCAATCCGCCCAGCCCGCCCACTCTTTCGTCCACCCCTCGAGTCGCGTTTATTTAAACTCGCTCCCTGTTGTCAACCCTTCCCTCCCTTCCTCCCTCCCTTTCTCAATTTCCTGTACCCACCCCCTGTTCCTCCCCCTCCCCACCTCCCGGCCGTGGGAAGGGCCCGCTTGCGCCCCCGTCGTAGTCCTGCATCTGCGCCGACGAGATGACCAGGTCGTCAACATTCTCGTGCAGCAGACCGCGAGCGCCCCTACCAACACCGCCAGCTCCGCCGGCCCCGGCACGCCTCCCGCCGCCGGCCTTGCCGTCGTCGGTGCCGCCGCCATCCCGTTCGTTGGAGGACGCCGACGACAGTGACAAGGCCCCGTGGGAGTCCAGTACGGGGCCGCCAGCGGCCGGCAGCGCGGCAGCGGCGGCGGCAGCTCCGGCGCCGGTGGCCGACGGCGGTGCCGGGCCCGGCGACGCCAGGCGCAGCCGGCTCGCGCTGCCGAAGCCGATGCCGCCGAGTGAGCTGCGCCGCATCGCCGCCGAGGGGCTCCCGGCGATGCCATTGCCGGTCCTTGGCGACTTGGGCGGCGCGGAGCCGGAGGACCTCAACAAGGAGCCGCCGCCGGCCACGCCGTTGAGCGGATGGGGCGGTTGGCCCTGCGCGGTGGGCGGGGCGGCCCCCGATGGCTGCACCTGCAGGGGGGACAGGGGCGGGCCGCGGCGCTCCCCGGGGGCGGCGGTGGGCGTGGCCGCGGGTGCGACGCCCATGCCGGGCAGGTCCAGGGTCCCTGAGGTGGTCGCCCGCTGGAGCAGCTGACCCTGGAGGTAAGGGACGCCGCGCGCGCGGAGGAAAGCAAGGGGAGAGAACGCGGGGGTGAAGAGTGGGGGCAGGCAGGGCGGGGACAGGGGCCTGTAGGAACCGAGCAACCCGGCCCAGTTAGACGTGACCGGGCAACGCCGCGGGGCGGGTGAGAGGCGGCGGCACCAATATCCTTGGCCGTCGCTGCGGAGGCGAGATATCACATCGCGGTGGGAGGCCCTTGCGGTGCCTTACGGCGTCTTGCCATGGACTGACTGGTTCCGGGTGACGCTCCGGGCAGGCTTGGCGGCGCCAGGGCAAGAGGCAAGTACAAGCAGGCATGCAACCCCCTGGTCAACCGAGCGCGCCGTTGAGGGGGGGCCAGGCATATGCCCCCGGCTCGCCGGCCGGGGAGGGCGAAGGGACGGAGTGAGGGAAGGGACCCAGATATCGCAGCGGAAGCGGGAGCTGACCCCGAACCCCTCCAAGGCACACATGGCATGAGACCCAGAGCGCCACGTGGCGGTGGTGGTGGTGGCGGTGGTGGTGGTGGCGGCGGCTGGGGCCGCCGCAGCGTCTGACGCACCTGAAGGGCGATGAAATCGGAGGTCGCCATTCCGCCCGACGAGATGGCCGCGTGCATGGCGCCGAACACCAGCTGCGCGCGGGTGGAGGTCAGGGTCAGGGTATAGGAATAGGAAATTGGTAGACATGTTTGTACTGGGAGGGGGATGAGGGGGATGAGGGTGAGGGGGATTCAACAAGAAGGTAGGAGGACGAGGGAGTGGCCAAGGCGGGGGACCCGGGCGGGTTTGGCTCCGGCCAGGCGGCCCCGGGTCCGGGGGCCCGGGGCGCGGCATCAGGGACGTCTTGCAGGCGGAGCCCCGCCGCTGCTGCTGTAGGGGCTGGGCGGGTAGTCCGGAGGAACGGCCTGGATGGATCGGGTCCCCCGGTCGCATCCCATCTACCCTCCTGGAGTTGACGAAGCCCTGGAAGATCCGTACCTCAGAAACATACATCCATCTGCGCCGCCCCAGTGCCGCCACACCGGGCCCACCGCTGCCAATCGCCCGGCCCACTACAGACCTAGGGTCCCCTCCCGATGCGGCCCCCATCGGGCCGGACCGCCGACCTCCCGCATCTCTGCTCTCTCGCACCCGAGTACGACACATGACCTCACCGGCAGCAGTCCCTTCATCTCCTCCGCCACCGCATCCAGCAGTCCCGCCGGCGCCGACTCGGCGGATACCAAGTACAGCGCGAGGCGGAAGGGCAGTACCATGCCGTACGACATCGGCAGATGCGCGCCAAGCGCTGCTCCGCCGTACGAGAACGCCGCCGGCGTCGACACGCCGCCAGGCAGCAGCGGCGCCAGCGACGCCATCGCAGCGGCGGCGGCTGCAACGCCGTGCCCCTTGCTGCCATCCGTCCCACCCGGCGACGTCGTGGCGGTGATGTCATGTCCGCCGTCCGGGTGACTGCCGCCGCGGCTCAGCCGTAGGCTGCCGCCGCCGACGCCGCCGCCAAAGGCGGCCCAAGAGCCGTCGGGCCCCGTCGGCGTCGCCACGGCGGCACTGGCGGACGCCCAAAGCGGCCCCTGCGGCGACCAGGCGCCGCCGCCGCCAAAGTGCGATTGAGGCGGCGGCGTCGGCGCCTCCGCGCACAGCACCATGCACGCCACCCCCGCGCCCGTCAGGTTGGCGGCCAGCAGCACGTCGCGGCCTGGCTGCTCCTCCTCCAGCACCTGGCTGCTGGCGTTGGGGACGACCAGGGGCGTGATGGCGGGGCCGTGTGGGGCCGGCTCGGGGCTGTCCTCGGTGGTGCAAGCGCTGTAGGAGTCCACCCTGCGGGGACGCGTGCGGGGCAGTTGGGAGGGCGGGGGACGAAATGGCCCTTTGGTGGTGTGGTGCGATCTGGTGGGCATCAGGGCAAGTCCGCTCCGCTGGCGTGGTGGTGTGGCGTGGTGCGGTGCAGCGAACAATGGGCTGCGCCGCCGTTGGAGGCGAGTGGGCTGGCTCGGGTCTTCCGGGGGTCGGGTGCCACGCCGAGGTCAGGAGCAGCGGTATCAGGTTCTCCGGTGACGTGACGTCACGTGACGTGACCGCTGCGCCTGCTCCAGGGAACGGGACGGCCTGCAGGTCGTGCAAGCGTTACCCCCGACGGCCTATGCAGCAAGATCCCTTGACGCCGACCGCTACACGATCGGGAACGCTGGCCAGGGCCTAGATGCGGCAGGCGACGGAACCCCGGGTGTACGCCGCCGCCGCCGCCGCACCACACCACACCACGCCCAGCTGCGGCCGACCCCAGGCCTTACCTCAAGACGCGCTGCAGCAGCGTGTACGCCAGCGCCGTGCGCACGGCCTTGACGCGGCTGACGCTACTGCCCGCCGGCCCGTCGGCGCCCTCAGGGATGCCGATGCCGCCTCCGCCGCCTCCGCCTCCGCCGTGCCCCACGAGGCCGCTGCCCACGTCGCAGGCCAGCAGGTCGTTGGTGCGCACCGCCCCCGGCGTCCCCACCGCCAAGCTGAGCAGGCTGGGATCGCGCCCCAGGTACTTGCGACTGCCGGACCGCGAATCGATGCTCCCCACGCCGCCGTTGATGGACCCCAACGCGCCCGCGGCCAGCTTGGCGGCGCCGGCGCCGGCCGCCGCCGCCGCGGCCGCGGAGTTGGTGGCGGCGGCGGCGGTGGCCGCCGTGCCCCCTGCCGTGATGGAATGTGCGCCCCGCAACCCCCCAGCGATACTGGTGTTGGTGCTGGGGGCGACCTGCGGGGCGGGGGGAGGGGGGAACGCACCGCAAGGGGCGGGGGGGGGGGGGCGGGGATGCCATTAGGTAGGGCAAGTCATAGTTGAAACTTCGGGCGACGCAACGCGCCCATCTGGGCGATCTCCGTCCACCTCTGCGTAGGGTCACTTGGAGGGCCCGGAAGAGTGTGGGCAGCCGGCAGCCGTGCACGTGCAGCAGAGACACGGCCCCCCCCCGGAGCTCCGGTCGAGACCCGCTCCCCTCACGACGGACGACGCACCCGTTGGCCCACACCCTGTGCAGACCCCGGACTCCTGCTCTCCGTTCCCAACCTCTGAGGGTCCTCCAAGCTCTACTCCTCTGACGCGTTCCACTGGCCCCCCTCCCCGATGACGGCACCCCGCACACCCCGGAACCCTGGCGAACCTGGCGAACCTGGCCCATGGACCTGCCCCGGCCCGAGCCCCTGCGCCACGCCCTTGCAGTCGAACCGATCCGCTCCCAAAACGCACACACGCGGCGGTATCCAAAAACACACGTGTTAAGTGTGTGCGGGATTTCTCGAAACACCAAGCGACGAAACCCGCACCGTCATCGTTCCGCCGTGTCGCCGGGCAAACACCACCGCCGGCACTGAGTTGCCCAGCACCGCCGCCAGGAGCGGCTGCAGCTGCAGCGACATCTTGGTCTGCAGCAGGGAGGGCACCGCCTCCAGCACCGCCAGGACCACGTCGTGCAGCCCGGCGCTGGCACCCCGGCTGATGTCCCAGATCAGGGCCGCGATCTGAGGAGGGTGGGGGATAGCAAATTGGAAGACATTGTAAACTGCGCTGCTGCCGGAGGAGGGTGGGGGATAGAAGCAGGAACACGCATGCTCGGTCACATAATCTCACGTCATACATGCCATGTCAGCATGTGCACACCATGTCAGCATGTGTTGGGTGTGTGTTCCGACTCCGAACCGATAGGGCGTGTCGGCGAGAGGAGTGTCCCGAGGGGAGGTTGTGGGCTGCGCCGGACAAGGCGCTTCAGGAGGCCCCCCGGCCCCCCTCGGGCCCCGTCGGGTCGGGAGCCAAGGAAGGCACAGACGGAGCGGCGCGCCTACAACTAGAGGCCCCGCACGCCCCGCCCCTCCCCACGCGGGTGACGGGAGAGCATGCTCCGGCGGCCTTGCCGTTAGGGTCGCGATTTCCCGGGCGGGTGAATGTGCTATTAGCGCACGCCGGAGCTCTGCCAGGCCATCGGCGCGCCCCTCGGACTGACGGCAGCACACCGACCTGCGGCATCTGGGTCCTCGAAACTCACCCCACCACATATTTGGACCCCGGGTGACGGAGCGTCCCGCCGCCTCCACATACCGGTCAACCAGCCCCATCATGGACCAAGCGCAACGGACCCGACCCATTACTCTAAATTCCTACACCTCTGCCCCCTACACACATAGGCCCTTTGCAACAACTCACATCGGCACAGGGTTCCGATGCAACACACACGCGACACGGGACACGACAGGGTCCGCTCGCTAAGCACATGATCACACGGCCCGATACACACACCACACACGCGCGCACGTGCCCCACACACGCCGCCTTTGTCCTCCTCCGGCGCACCAGCATGGCAACTAGTCTTCTCTCCCCGGCCTTCCCTCCCCGGCGCCTTCCTACCCCTAAACCCTAAATCCTATCCCCGTCACGCCCATCGCCCTCACCCTCAACACACTTCCCCTCCCCTCCCACCTGCTCCAGGTAGGCCCCCTGGTGCGGGTCGCTGAACAGCCCGAAGCCCAGGAACTGAGCCAGGCGGCGCAGCTCCCGGATGTCAGCTGCACCTAGCGCTACCGGGCCGCCGCCGCCGCCGCCGCCAAGGGCCGCCGTCACAGCGCTCACTGCCGCTTCTGCATCCGCAGCGCCTGCATGCCGGTGCTGCTGCTGCTGCCGCTGCTGGTTCGTCTGGCTGGGCTGTGACGTGCCGTTGCCGCCGCCGCCAGCCCCAGAAGCGCGCCGCACGCCGCCGCCGGCTTCTGCGCCGCCCCATCCCAGCATCAGCGCCGCCACGACGCGGCCGTTGCTGACAATTGGGAGCACCAACGAATCGCCCGGCCGCAGCTGCAGAGGCGAATCAGGGGCGCTGCGAACCAAGCTGGCGGCCCCCGCAGCGGTGCCGCCCGGAGGCGTGGCGTGGCCTACACCTCCGCCTCCACCTCCACCTCCGCCGCTGCCAGCAGCCGCGCCGGCAGCGCCCACGGCGATGCGGTGTGAGGAGAGCGAGGACACATCCGGACCGTGTACCGGATCGTGGAATCGGCCGAGGACGGTAATGGTCTCGAAGTCCTGGAGCTCGTATTGCTGCTTGGTGCGGATGCGGGTGCGGGTGCAGCACACGGCGGGGGCAGGGGTGCGGATCGACACACGGGAAACAGCCAGGGGGGCGCGGGGGGCGCAGGCGGCCACGCACGGTGCAGGTGATCAATTGTGATCAATTTGGCCCGGGACTGGAGCTGCAGCGGCTGGGAGCCGGCGGAAGGGGGAGGGCCGCGGGGCCTCGCTACCTCGGGGGTGGGTGGGGAAGGGGTAACGAGGAGTGAGGGGGGACGGCCAGGGGGTTGGTTCCATCTCTATACCGAGACACACACCCACACACATACTATATGCGATACGGGCAAACTATCGGGCGCCGATCGGCCCCTCGCATATCACGCACACCTGTTCTGCCTGCCTAAATAACACACCTGCCTATAACACACACACACATATGCGGGCGGGCGGGTCGGACGAGGTTTCTTGCGGAGCGCACACGGTTGCGCCGTCTCTTGGGTCATCCCGCCTAAGCACGACCGCTTGTCGCGGCCTCGCGGGGGAAGGGGGATGGGCTCTGTGTGTCCCATGATACTATCCCCCAGGTGAATACCCATGACGTCCACCGCCCCGACATGTCCGGACCCCGGGCCCCCCCCTGGGCGGAGCGAATCACAGCCAGGGGCCCCGCAGCGCAGCAACGCCGCCGTGCCCGCGTGCGTGCACTCCTTGGGGGGTGGGGGACAGGTGGCGTGTGCGGAGGTGTGGGGGCGAGAAACCCGGTGTGGGCGAGGCACCCGCGTGCAGGATCTGGGTCGCAGCTCAGCGGAGCGCTGCCCCCCAAGCAGTGCCGATCGTGCTCCCCCGGCGTACCGGAAGACACGAAGTGAGGAGGTATCGGTCAGCCGGGCCAGTTCCCCATGGGAGAGGTGCATACACCCCGTCCGCAACACGGTGCAAGCTGAGCCGCAGTTGAGAACACCCGGGCAACAAACCTTAGCGAGACGGTCATAGAGAGCTGTTCTGCTCCAACCAACAGCAGCAGCGGGAGGTCGTTCCCGGGCCATGTGACTGTTACAAGAAGCCGTTATTACACACGTGGCCGTGCCCGTAGGCGTCCGGGCGAAAAGAGCGAGCCTGCGGAAATGGCTCATTGACGTAGGACTCGAATGGAGCGAGGTCGCACAGGAATTAGGGCGGCAGCTTCACAGCACACGCTTACCGCGATACCGATGCTGTCAGAGTACCGTTGATTGTTTGCAGCTGTGCAAGGAGCCTGGATGGCCAACTGTTTGCGGAGTATCCCTTAGCGGCAACCTCGGCAAGCCTGCTGCACGCACATACCGCCGCCTGCGGGGTCGATGTAGATACAACAAAATGAAATTACAGAACAATACACAGACTGCGGAAAAAATGAAGCCAGAAGCCGTCCTACCTCCGCAACCCACGACGGCCTGTCCGCACCCTGGGTGCAACCTGCTGTCTCAGGTCGCAATCCATTCGCCGCTTTTAATTGCTGAGCCTGGGGTGGTCCCTTATCGGGGGTATGTCCAGCATAACGCGAGGGCCGCCCGCAGCACCAGAACTTTTGCATTTCTTAACGACTCATAAGGATTTGTTGCTTGTCCAGGTGCATGAGGACTATCTCCTACTACTCAACCGAGCCACGCCCACAAGCGTCACGTGCAGTGCAATGTCCTGAATTATAATGAAAGCTGCTATCCTACAATGAACTGTCAAAAACCTAGGTGTAGCACTGGATGAAGCAACACCGCCTCATGGCCTAGCGAAACAATTGATTCACCCGTACACGGGTGCGAGTTCTCGTAAGGGTTTGGACGTGGGGTTTGGAAGAGCAGGCCTCATTAAATCATCCTACACTGGACATATTCCACAAAGAAAGCTTGGCAAGTTACATCTTATCAAGTTTCATACTACACGAATTACGGCAAACGGACGACAGGCTTCTGCACACAGCTGTGTCTTGTATAGATGCTTGTAACATAAGCGCTGTGACAAACAACCTTATAGAGATGCAATGACTGTGAAAGTGCGGGCTGCTAAAGAATTTGCTCGTGCATCGCAGGACGAGAGCATATGGCGTCACAACTCTGTATGGGGGCCGGCGATTATGTAAGCATGACAATGTTATGTGTTCAGCTCAGGTGCTGAACATAGCAATTGTCCGTGCTCCCAGGCAACCGCCAGCACGTCCGAATTTCGATTGCAACACGTAGAATGTCGGTAAAATCTGCAAATTATGATCATATATAATTTGATATTAAACTGTTCAAACCTTAGGATGATCTTGCATTTGTTGCTAGCCATTAATTACTTTGGCCAAGGGTAATCAAGATTGATTACCCTTGCTTTGCGCATCCTATACAGTATGTACTAAAACTAGCTTAATTCACCACAATAAAAGTCCATACGCCAATCATATATTGCAGAAGTGGCTGTTGTCGGGCCGTTCGCTTTCGTGCCGTAACACACGGTAACACTCGCACCGACTGTATGCGTCGTTACACTCGCCTCAGTTATCTGCTGCCTTGCAAATTCACCTCAAATAAAGGCTGTTTGATTAGATTACCGTCTCTGGAGGCCCTTGGGGGGCCATTGGCTAAAGGGCGTTTTGGTAGGGCTTAATGGTTACGGTATACGTTTCTGAAGGAATCTTTGATTGTCGCAATGTGATCCGACGACAATGAGGGTATAATAATCTTGATATTTTAGAGATGCTCCTTGCTGTTTTCGGCTATTCTTTGCGTCAACCCTGCTGCTGGCGCCTGTTACTCGCGTGATACGGTACCTCTCAAGGCGATGGATGAAACCGCACCGACGCCGCACCGCGCGGACCCGAGCGAGCACTAAAGGCCCACGCGTCGGAGGTGTCACAGCACAATATAGAGGACTATGGATTTGGTTAGTGATTCCGGCTTGCTCGCCACGGCTTCGACATACTTGGGTAGCCGGTTCTTTCCGGAACGTCCCAAACGGTCCTACCTGGTCCTACGGCCGGTGCGCTTCTGGCGGCCGCCTTATTGTGGAGCACGTCGGTGATGCCCGTGGTGACCAGCCCTCGTATTTTGCAAATGTTGGGAAACGAGTTTATCGCGTGGCTGTTAGGATTGCATGCCCTAGGATCGCCGTGAAGTCTCGTCCGTAATCCTAATTTGGACAGGGGCCAGGACGAGGCCTCACGTGAACGAACGGAACCCCATCGATGGGCACTCACTTACCCTTCCGTGAGCCGAAATCCGGCACCCTTTGACCCCTCGTGGGGCTGACCGATACCGGCCCGTCTGGCTTACACATACCGGTCTTTACCCAAAGGTTTGCTTTGACATTTGTCCATTCGTTGGTCCGCCACCGTTTTGTTCTCCTTGCTGACCGTCGTCTCTTTCCTTGACCGTGCTCATGTTGTCCCCATCGCTCGGCCTGCTCCATGGACTTCGACGCCTACATCTCCAGACCTTCGCGTGCCCTTTAGGTCGGTATCACTAGTTCGGGTACTGATGGGTCGCCCATTTCCTGCCGGGTCTTGTTTTGTTCTGCAAGTATTATTTGTCGGTGGTGGCGCGGCTCCGTCCCTTGTTGCTGTTTTCATATTTTCCCATTTGCATATTCATATAGTACGTAATTATATTGAGTCTGGTTCTTGGTCGGGCGGGTCTGTATTCTAAACATTCCGATATTCATCACCACCGACGTATGCGGCGGCGGACGGACGCGGCGTACGTCCACTGGTCTCGGCTGACTGACTGATACGGTAACTGGTCACATTACTAACTTGGACTGCACTTTGTGTCCAGGCGCACACGTTATAAATGCATAAGCTTGCGACATGCCTTGAATACTTGAAGCCCCAGAAAATGGATTCGACAGGCATCAAGCAGTTCGTGCGTGGCCTGATCAGGCTACATACGCTGTGCATGCTTCAGTCGCCACCCCAGCAAACGCCCCACTCTCTCAGCCACATCGCTATCAGTAACTGAGATCCGCAGTCTGCATTGCTTTCACACAGCTCTGCTGGTCTCGAGTCTCATGTCACACAGCTGGTGGAGAGCCGCTTGCCCGCATGCCCTCTCCGAAATTTGTACAGCAACTCAAGCTGCTTGCCGTACACGCCCTTTATGTTGCTGATGGATTTTTCATGTGTGCTGCCCCAAGGGACGCCTTGCTTATCCAGGGCCTATCCTCAACAAGCCAGTACCCGAGTTTGCCGGATACGGCAAAAGAGGGATAGCCTAGGGAACGGCGTGGGACCCGGACGCTGGTACAAAGCGGTAATTTGCTGGTAAAAAAAGCGGTAATTTGCTGGTACATTGCGGTAAAACCGGCGGTAATGGTGACGGAGAAAATCGCGCTGTACGGCGTGTTTGCCTACCTGCAGGCACGCCATGTGGTCGAGAAAGACAATACTGCCGTGCTGTCAAAGAGAGTCGCCCAGAACACCAGATAAGTCAAATACTGTAGCCTGAGCTACACAACACGCCTGACAGATGGCATGGCCCAGGCTGCCAAACAGAAGAGCCGCCCAGCATGATAAGCTCTACAGGATACAGCCAGTGCGTGCTGCCAGCAGGAGCCGTCCTCACCAAGCAAACAGACAGGGTCACTGTGTCGTCGTGTAGGTGTAATCGTTACAAGGTGGACCCGATTCCCGACCGGGCGTTCCACGGGCCCAGGTAGGTCGTTGGTGCCTCACCTCATCAACCCCTACCAAGGACTGCGCACCCATCCTCCACCATCAGCGGGTTTGGGGGGGGGGGGGCGGGGGTCATGCAGCCACACCGGCCACCACATCAGGTTACCAGCGCGCCAGGATTGTCTCTCCTGGAAACCGCGCCAGACCCGCTGAATCACGTGGCGGGTAGGAAGCCGGGATCCAAACTGGGAGGGGTCACTGCTGGAACCGTCAATATGGACGGGGCTGACTTCACACTCTAACAAACAGCCAGGTCGGCCAACGGAGCCACCGCCCTGACATGTCATACGGCCGGGTTGGCAAACAGAGCATCCCCGCTAACATGCCTTATGGCAGAGCTGGCCATTTGAGCCACTGCCCTTCCATGCCATACGGCCGGGCTGGCCAATTGAGCCGCCGCCCAGACATGCCTAACAAGCCATACGGCCAGGCTGGCCAATGGAGTCGCCACCCTGACATGCCATGCGGCCGGACTGGCGAACAAAATAGCCGCGCCTACACACCATACGGCCGGGATGGCGATTAGAGCAGCCGTGCTGACATGCCATACGGCCGGGCTGGCCAACGGAGCCACAGCCCTGACATGCCATACGGTCGGGCTGGCCAACGGAGCAGCCGCCCTGACATGCCATACCGCCGGGCTTGCCAACGGACCCGCCGCCCTGACATGCCATACGGCCGGGCTTGCCAATGGAGCCCCCGCCCTGACATGCCGACCATGCAGTCGCCGTTTTACAAAACAAATGGCCGGGCTGGCCAAGCCATGCCCCCCTGTCAGGCTGTAAGGCCGGGCTGGCCAATGAGCGGTACTGTAAAGCCATACAGCTGGGAAGCCAAGGGAGCCGCCCAACCTGGCAACCCATAAGGCCGGGCTGCCCTTACATGCAAGCTGCATACCGCCAACCGCCGCAACTGCCTTCCTTGTAATCGGTCTACCGTATGTCCATACGGTTCATGTCGATTTTTCAGTAATAAAATTGCTGTAGCCGGCTGCCTCGTTCCCTCGCTGTGAAAATCTTTTTGTCGTCCCAGTTGAGCCGTTTCTTCAATTGCCGTGCTTGCCGTTTGCAGAGAGTTCGCTCAAAATCGACTTGCGGCATGACTTCAAATATGAAGTCATGCCGCAAGTCGATTTTGAGCGAACCCTTGAATAAACAAGGCAAACACGCCTTACGGCGATTTTCTCCGCTACCATTACCGCCGGCTTACCGCAATGTACCAGCAAATTACCGCTTTTCTACCAGCAAATTACCGCTTTGTACCGGTGTACTGTGTCCCACGCCGTTCCCTAGGCTATCCATCTTTTGCCGGATCCGGCAAAATCGGGTATATTATTTTTATTATGCATTTACGGCCACATTTGCAACGCCTGCCGAGTGCACGTACGAGCTCAGACGCGTGCATACGTGCACTTGTTTGGCTTTGCAAATGTAACGATTGCAGCACAACGAAACCATTATGTAGTAATTCCAGCAATCGTCCCCTCTACAGTTCCCCGCATGCAATGACGTGCCTGCGCCGAGCCCTGCAGCAGGGCTCGGCGCAAAAGCCAACGATGCCGGGCAATTCTGCTTTACCTCGTGCATGCATTTACCTATTACTACTATGTGTGTTCATCGCTGAAGTTGAGCCCATTCCCTACCCGAGGCCGCACCTGGAAAAGGATGAGCATTGCTGTCCTCTCAACGAAACCCTGCTGTGGCGGAAAACCATTCGTGGGATGAACCAAGCTTCTATCAAGGAGTTAAGTCGGTTCCTGGACTACCAGTTCTACCTTCCAGAGCTGCAGCTCAGGGCGGGGCTCAAATACCCGAGCTCTGGGAAGAGGCTGCGGAAATTCGTCTCAGACCTTCTGAAAGGAACGCGGCCACTTAAAGTGGGAGTCGTGGGCGGCAGGTGTGTTGCTGACGCGCAGTGCTTATATCGCGGCATCTAGGCCGATACCATTGTCTGAGCGTGCGTGTGTTCGTAGTCAGGCAGGTCAGATGTGCGTGATATAAGCCATGGGGATAGCAGAGCCCAACAGTTGACCGTATGCGTGCGTGTGTGTGCATGCCCCACCCCCATCCCCTCTTGAATATGCCTACCCCCCCCCCCTACACCCCCTCCCTTCCCTCGCTGCGACCTGCCCCTCCCGCTCCCTGCGGGCCGCACAGCATCAGCTGGGGCCAGGGCACCACGAGGCGAGGCGAGCGGGACTGGTTCAGCGTCTTCATGACCTGGCTGGTGGGTGGATGCATGGGTCGGAGGCTGGGAGGGTGGGAGGGTGGGTGTTAACGACTCCATACTGGCTGGCCGCTGCGCAACCGTCCCACACGTCCCAGACAGCCGTCCTGTACAAACCCTATCCCAGCGAACCGAAATCCCAATCGGCCTCCTGCAACGCTTCCGCCTTTCCACTTTCTCCTTTCAAGAACGGTGGGTCATCCGTCCTTTTTCGTGGCTGCGTGCGCCCCCTCACCCCCAACCCCCTCGCCCGCCCTCACCCCGGCGCCTCCACTCTTCTCATCCCACCCACATCCACCCTCCTCACCCCCACCCGCACCCCCACCCCCACCCGCACCCCCACCCGCACCCGCACCCGCACCCGCACCCGCACCCGCACCCGCACCGCAGGCGTCAGCCGCGCGGGGTCGCGTCACCGGCCTCAACGGCTGTATCCCCGGCAGCCCCTCGCTCTACATGGTGCTGTGTCTGGAGCACTCGGTGGACCCGCGGGCGGATCTGGTGCTGGTGGAGTGAGTGGGGACTAGAGAGCTCAAACTCGGGGGGAAGGGAGGGGGAGGGGCCGGGAGGGAGGGAGGGAGGGAGGGTGAAATGATTACATACCTGCGTTGCGTATCGGAACACCGACCCGACGTTGCAGCGGGGTGGAGGGAGGGCGGAGGGGGTGGGGGTCGGAGTGGAGGGTGGGGGCGGGGATTTGGGGGGGGTGGGGGGGGGACGATTACCGGGAGGACATGCCCAGACGCAGCACCTCAACCTCCACTTCCGCGCCCTCCCTCCCTCCCTCCCTCCCTCCCATGTTGGGGGATCCCGCGGGGCCGCTGACGGGAGGCCGCTGGGCCCCGGGGCCGCAGCGCCTGGGTTGCACTGACCCGCGGGTCGGTTCCCTCAGCCGCGTCGTGCAGCGCCTAGGGCCGCACTGCCCGAGACCGGCCGCAGCCCCCACGAGCCGGCCCCCTTCCGCGCCACACCCCACCCCGGCCTCTCCCGCGCCGCACCCCACCCCGCCCTCTCCCGCCCCTTCTCCCCCGTCCCAAGGTACGTGTTCAACGACGGCCTGGACGACACGCTGAAGAACAACAGCATCGTCCGGTCCAAGGAGCAGCTGGTGCGGCGGCTGATGGACCTGCCGGGGCAGCCCGCGGTGGTGCTGGTGCAGGTGCCCCACGTGCACGTCCGGGACTTCGAGCCATTCTTCAGGACAAGGTGCGGACGCGGGGACAGGATGGCAGCGTTTGTGAACTCCGCGCCACTGCGCAACGACTGGGAGAAGACTGTGAGCGCGTCGCGCCGGGGAGCGTCAGGGTTTGTTGGGGATGTTAGGGGATGTGTTCAGGAGGAGGACAGAAAACGATGGGGATCGGGCCTTGGGGGTTTGGGCACGAGGCTCGCCCTGGGGTCCCCACCGTCGGCCGCACCGGGATGTGCAGTGGGGCAGAGCCCGTTCTCCGCTCGGCCGCCACCGAGTGGGAGCCCACCCTGCTCCCCAATTTCTCCGGTCGAACCGTTGCTCTGGCAGCAGCGCAGTATAAATATGTCTACCAATTTCCTATACCCCGCCTCCCCCCCCCCCGCCTCATTGTACCCTCATTTCATCCCATCCCATCCCATCCCATGTTGAACGGTCACCGGATGCGAACGGGTGATGCACCCCGGCCGGATGGGACGGACGTCGCGCGCATCGCCACCGGCTCGCCCTCCGCCGCGGGACACAGCGAAGATCTGGAAGGTGCGCGCCGTACATTGGATCGCGTCGTACTTGGTCGTACTTGAGCCTCCTAGCTGATGTCGGTGCTTGCACGTGTATGGTCCAAGCGCTGCGGCTTGGTCGTGCGCAGCGTCGCCGTGGGCAGCGCCGCCGTGGGCAGGGTCGGGGCAGCGTCGTGGCCCCGCTGCACGGCACTGCAAGGAGGGAAAAGGGGGAAGCGCGAGATGGCGTTCTGGCGTCGTGCGCGTCGGACCAAACCCGGGTCTGGTCCCCAGACCATCGCCCACCAGGCCGCGGCCTTCCTTCCTTCCTTCCCCCTGCCTCCCCGCTGAACCTTGCCCGTACTCATTGCCTGTTCCCACATCCCCCCCCCCACGCGCTGGACTCGGCCCCTCGCATGTCACGCACTCCTGTTCTGCCTGCTGAAATAACACACACCCACGCTATACTTCGCTTCTCTTATACACACTCTCTCTCGCTTCTCTTTTACACACACTCTCGCGCGCGCAGGTGCCGTGGCCGCCTACTACGACGTGCCGACCGTGTCGCTCCGCAACGCGCTCTTCCCGCTCAACGTCCACCGCCCCACCCCGGGCTACCTGTGGCACCAGATGTACAACGAGCATCACCCGGGGGATGCGGGACATAAGGCCCTGGCAGACCTTGCCGTACACCTGATCCAGGAGACGGCGGCGGGACTGCTGTTGTCCCCGCAGTCCAGGGAGGAGGTGGCCAAATTGAAGTTGCCGTTGCCGCCGCCCATGTACCCGGGTGGGTGTACAGTTGGCCGTTGGGAGTTGGGGGTTGGGCATTGATAGGCCCCCGACATACCATTGTTTCTTGGAGAAATAATACCTGCTGGATGCCGTACCCCAGCACTTGCACTTGTCCCCGCGGCGTTTCCGCGGGGGCCCGTCCGCCCACCCGCCCGCCCACGCTTCTGCGCCCGCCCACCTGCCCACCCGCCCCACCAGACAACCTGCCGCCCACCACCAGCACCTGCATGGTGGGCTCCGACTTCGCCGCCCTCGCCACGACGACTGAGGGCTGGGAGTGGGTCAACGAGGGCACCCCCACCAAACCCAAGTGGGGCTTCGTCGCCACCCGCCCCGGCAGCCTCCTTGTCGTACAGCTCAGCGTCGGCACGGCTGGGGCCGGCGGCGACGACGCCGCAACTGCGGCAGCGACGGGGGCCGCCGATCCGGTGGCGGCGGAGGGGGAGGCGGCGGCAGGGGGGCAGGCGGCGGCGGCCCCTCCGCCGGCGCAGGGGGTCCCGGTGATGCTGCACTACCTGCGGTCGTACACGGGGATGGGCATGGCGCTAGTGGAGTGCGGCGGCGGGTGCGGCTGCCCGGGGGTGACGCTGGATGGGATGCACCGGGGGCACGCATCGCAGGTGGCGATGGAGCCGTTCATGGTGCGGTGGACCGACCCACGGGTCGCGTGTGAGCTGCGGGTGACGGTGCTCAACGAAACCCACGGCGGGAAGGCACACAAGTTCAAGGTGCGGTGGCGGACAAGCGTGGGTCGGCGCGCGCGCGCGTTTGTTTGTGTGGTATTGTGCCTTGGGAGCTGACAGGCATGTCGCGTTGTTGTGTACGACATGCCTGCGTGTGTGGTACACCCATGACACGACAGCAGCGGCTGCCCGGGCGGGGTTTGTTGAATAAGAAGATACGCCCAGAAGGGGCGGGGTCCTTGGCAGCGGGAAGGCGGCGCACTCAGGGACCCAGGCCTGCGCTGCTGAGGAAGGAGAGGGGGCCGGGCTGCCGACCACACGGCACACCCTCAGCCGGGGTGCCCTGCCGTATCTATCCGGGGCACGCATGGACTAGATAGAGGGTATCCCTGCAGGAGGTACGGCGATGTAGGACCCATCTCCCTCTCCTTCCCTCTCCTTCCTAGAGAAGATATCTATATCGCGGATCATCACTGAGGCTCTGTCGCTCCCGGCTCCCGACCCGATCCTCGCTGGCGCCAGACCTCCCGACAAGTTCTCCCTGCCCTGTGCCCCCTCGTCCCATGTACGGCGGCACCTGCCATGTACGGCAGGTGTCCGGGGTGGTCGTGGCGCACGGCTACGGCGCCGCTGCGCTGACCCAGATCGACAACTGGAACGTACCCAACGACGACTGAGGCGCCCCCTTGTGACTGAGACTGGGGGGCGGGTGCTGCTGACCGGGGGACGGGCGGGCGGGCGGGTGGACGCGCGCGGGGAGGTGGTGGGAGGGAGGATATCCGCTGCTCGGAAGCCAAGGCAACGCGGAGGGGGAGGAGCGAGCATGCCTGCATGCCACACCCGGGCCTCGACCGGCCCCGGCTGGCGCGCAAACATTACACTTGGGCCGATCCGCGCCCGGTCGGCAGGTCAGACGCTCAGCCCAGCCAACACCGATACGGGTGGCCCCACCCTGCAGTGTATTCACTCACTGCCGGTGATGATGTGCGACATTGCCGCCAGCTTGTGTCCGTCACCGCTTGTCCGTATCTCAACTCCTGTCGGCTTTACATCGTTTCTCGCCAGCCAGGGCTTGTCTTGACCGCGTTTGGATTGGTCGTGCTGCTTGGGTGCACCCGGCAATCGGTTTGCGGCGTTTGCGACCGGGCGCGGATCGGCTCAAGTGCAATGATGGCGAGCCGGCCGGTAGAGGCCGGTAGAGGCCCGGGTAGGTATGGCATGCAGGCATGCTCAGGAAGCGCAGGAGGACGGACGGGCAGGCAGCCCGGCAGGCACGCACGCCCCCGCAACAGCTCCCGCCTTCGCCCCTCGTCCACCACCGGCGCAAGTGAACAGGCTTAGGTGCCTGCCGGCACGCAACCTGCCCCCATGCCCCGGAGGCGGTGGATATCCCGACCAGACCTACTGTAACCTGAACCAAAGGAACATTGACGCAAGGGGAAGGCTGGCGCCGCCGACGTATATCACGTGGGCGCCGAAATCCTATTCGGGCTTGGAAGTGTCAGTGCACAGGACTGCCAGGATGCATCCGAGAAGTTGTAATGGCGAGTCCACAACAGACCGCTTGTACGACGCCCTTCGACCGCACGCACCGTACCGTAACTCCCAATCGAGGGCACAACAGCTCCCCCTCCCCTTTCGGGGAACCCCTGGCCAGACGCCCCCAAGGGGAGGGGAGTGGGACCTGGGGCCTGGTCACGAGGCGCATGCAGGCTGCAGCACTGTCTCCCACCAAGCCCTGCGGCGTATCCGCGGGGCGGAGGGGGGGGCTGCGGCCGGGCTGGGCCAGACAGGTGTCAGATGTGATGGAAAAAAGCGATGAGGCCGCGGCTGGGACGGTCCAAGCCAGGTCCGCCTTCTGCACATGAACTTCCAGAGTGGCATATGCCTGTACGACAACTCGAACAGTAGCGCATCAACAGCACGAAAAAAACGTACATCCGCTGGACCCTGTTGGGTAGGGTCGAGTCGGGTGTCTGTGCAGCAGCCTGATGCGCCCCAATCCTCGGACTCAAAACCCCGGGCACTGCTGCCGTGCAACTACAACGAACGCAAGCAACAACGAACGACCGGCCAAGGGACGGCGTCCCAATCCCACACCGGGCCCTCAACCCCAACCGCCAACTGCCAACACCTGAAACGGTGGGCTGTAACACGACGCCCGCCAGAATATGCGCAACAAGAATATTATTATTATGTGTTTTCACATCTTCCTCTGATCAATGCACTGCTTCTCAGTGCTCATCGAGGAGCTCAAGACAGAGAACTGCACGCGCGAGTCACGTTGGGCCGCCGGCGAATACCTGGTCCGCCAAGTCCCGACTATACCAGGTATTCGCCTGGTCCGCCAAGTCCCGACTGTGCTGATGGCCCCAAAAGGCCACGGCACTGTCCGCGATTCTTCCGAACGTTGCGTAATTATTTCTCCCCAATGTTCCGTACAAAAAATGAGTACAGCTACGACGGTGTACACGCTCATTCGCGTGTTGCTGTCCCGCCCGCAATGTCGCGGGCAAGTTTCAAACCCCAAGCGCTAAAACACACGTAGGTTGCGACGTTGACGCAACCCTCCGCGCGGACGAGAAGCGGGATGCTACCCAGTAGGGGATCCCCGACCACAATACAGTATTTAACACGACGCGCTCCGAAGCCGCGAACCGAAGCCTTGCCGCACAATTGGCGAAGTCCTGAGTCCCCTTTCGGTGACCCCCTCAAAATTTCCTCGAGAAGTTTGTCATTTCAAACCCCAAGTGACCAACGCGGCGGCAATCACAATAATCTCCCCCAGGAATATACCGCATCCAAAACACGCAACACAGCCGACGTTCGCGGAGGAGATGGGAGGCGCGGTGGTGGCTGGGTGCCCGCCCCACGTGGCCTCTTTTACCAACCGAGCCCGGTTCGTAGGGCCGTCCCGGGCGGCAGCAGGTGGCCTGGCGCAGTACATACATCAATGCGAGGGGAGGTTTCCATTTCCGCCAATGAATGCGTAACAGTACATGGTCAACACTATCAAACCGAACCCCCGAAGTCCAGTAGTCCACCCTGGTCCACACCCGTGACTGCACGTCCCGTGATTTGCTCGTGCGAGTACTATATTGCCAGTACTATATTGCCAGTACTAGTGCGAGTGCGAATGACGGTAACGTGGTCCACCCAACGTGTCCGTCCGTCCGTCCGTCCGTGGGTTGTGTAATCGCGTGGGTCGTGCGCGGGGTCCTAGATAGGTCCCTTAAACCCCAGCACCACAATCATGAAGAGCCTCAAGAGATCTTTCCAGTATACTGAAGAAATACCGAAGAAGATCAATCACAGCGCAAAATAACAGGCCCGCCGGCAGGCGAATGATCACGTTGCTGCATCAACATCAAAGGAGCACACAAAGGCCGGCCCCGGGCTCGATCGAAAAACGAAAAGCGTGTGCAACCCCTTCACCTCACCCCACACTCCAAGTACCATACCGCGGTGGATGCGGTGGCGGCCCGGGTGGAAGCAGTGCTGCTACTGCTGCTGCTGCTGCTGCTGCTACTGCTACTGTTGCTGTTGCTGCTGCTGCTGCGACTGCTGCTGCTGCGACTGCTGCACTGCGGCTGCTGCGCTGGCGGCCGCAACTACACTCTGCTGCAGTTTTGGAAAGGCGGTGCTCCCTGCAAATGCTGCCGCAAGAGATATGATTCCTGTTGTTCTTATTACGTGGGCAGTGTTGCGGCCGTTGTTGTTGGCTTTGCTGCTGCTACTGCTGCTGCGAATACTGCTGTTGCTGCTGTTGCTGCTGTTGCTGCTGTTGCTGCTGCTGTTGTTTAAGCTCGCGCTGAAGCTGCAAATGGAGCTGGTACTGCTGTCGCTGCTCCGCCGCGGCGGCCTTGGCGTTCCCCAGCAGCAGCTGCAGCTGCGCCACGAGCTGCGTGGCACTGGGGCGGCGGTCGGGGGAGGAGGCCCAGCAGCTGCAGGCCAGGGACCTGGACGCGGGGGGACACGCGGGATGCAGGGGACGGGGGTGTGTAAGGGGGGTGTGTGAAGCATGTTGGTGTCACTTTATATGGCTGGGGCGTCCGCATGTTGTATGTCGGGGAGGGGTGGTGTGGAAAGGCAGCCGCGAAAGGGACACCATCATTACGACCACCCCAAGTACGGCAATCACCATGATAGCGCAGGGAGGTCCCCGCGGCAAACCCCGTGCTGTGCCGTGCTGTGCTGTGCTGTGCCGTACTTCACCTGTAGCCGGGAGGCGCTATGGGGGTGAACTCGGGGCGCAGCTGCTGCAGGACCACCAGAGAGACCAGGTCCTGTAGCAGCGGTAGGGGCGAGGGGAGTGGTGGCGAGGAGGGGAGGGGTGAGCATAAGGGGAGGGCGAAACAGTTGAATGCGATAATAGATAAACAGAGGTGGTTGGGATGGGCGGTGGGGTGCTCCAGCAATTCCAGCAGTGGAGAGGGACTCGAGGGAGGGTGGCGTGCACTGCTTAGTGGCAACGCCGAGCCAGAACGCAAAGGTGAGTCTGCCAGTCTGTCAATCCGTCTGTCGGGCAAGTTGGTTGCGGTGTGGTCAGGGTTTGTTTCCGGTTTCTAGTAGCTTTGGTCTCTGTGCGCACGGTAATCGGCAGGGAAGGGAAGTCCAAATGAAAACTCGATTCCGGGTACCCCGCCCGCCCGCCAGATCGCGGCCGTCTTCCTCGAGCGCAATACAGACAGAGCGGTCTTACGTTGTGTTTTATCTTGCCGTACGCTGGACGACAGTACATGAGCTCCCACATGACCTGGTCTCGGGAAAAGAGCGGGGACGTGGAGGCAGAGCGTGGGTGTGTATGTATGCTGTGTGTCCGCGGGCGGGCAGAGCAGGAGTGCGGGACATGCCAGGAGCATAGCTAAGCCCGGAAAATGGCCGTATGCCACCAAACCGCTGTTTGTGCATGTCTGTGTTTAGAAAATAAATCCGCCCATGTGTGTGTGAGTGTGTGTGTACATGCGGGGGAAGGGAGATGGCGGCAGGCGGTCACGGTGAATGGGGCTGTGGCCATGGTGTGCGGCGGCACGCGACCCCTCGTTTACCGACCCACTCGAACACCAGCCCCATGTCCACACCGTACACGCCATGGCTGCAAACTTCCAGGAAGGAACTTGCAAAGTGTTGTTGTAGTTGTTGTACACGGTACGACAACATGTCTTCCTGCCACTGGCACCCAGCCGTGAGAAGCACCGGGGACCCGCCCCTGGAGAGCATCCTGGAGCTGGCAGTTCGCGCTCCCTGTGTGCGGGGGCCACCCTCGCCCCACAGGGCGAGTCCCCCTCCCCCGAGTTACGTTGTGCCCCCTCCCCGTGTATTTCTTTTTTCAATTTAACCCCCCTCCCCGGTGCGCACACACCGCCCTCCGAGCCGCAGCCTAGAGAGCAATGAGCGGCAGTAGTCCCGGACAGACTCACGATCCCAAAGGCGTACACGTCCACGGCAGCATTCAGCGGGCGACCTATCCGGGGGAGAGGAGAGGGCAGGACAGGACAGGACAGGACAGGACAGCCGGGGGTTCAGGGGTGACGGCCGACAGGTAGCAGAAGGCAGGAAGGAGGAGGTGCAGGAGGAGGAGGGGGCCTTATTCTGGAGAGCAGTCGCGAGAGCGGGGCGCGCGAGGGCAGAGAGAGCATGAGGTGGCGGCGGCAGGGGGAGCCCAGCGAGAGCCCAGGGCCAGGTGTAACGGCTCTGGGGTGTACGGACCTGGCGGGGCACCAAAACGTCTTCCCTAGGCCCTCCCAACATCACGTCGTCGTGGCGATCTCGTGGTGGCGGGGGACGGGGGGCGGGGGCTCCCTGCCCGAACCTGCCCTACCCGGCTGCCCTGTCCGCCGCACCCTGCCCCCCCCCCGAGCCCCTCGCAGGCTAGGAGCGGCCGCCCCGCCGCCGGGACTTACGGTAGGCTGCCGCCTTACCTCGCTGTAAGAACTCTTCGCGTCGCGGCGAATCGGCATGGAGGGAGGGAGGGAGGGTACAGCCAGGTCAGCCGCAAGGTCAGCCGCAGGGCCAGCCGGGGAAGCCGGAGGCAAAGGCAGTCAATGGTGGGCGGTTGAAGAGAGCCGAGGATTCGCCTTCCGCGTTGCACGCGCACGGTGATCCCCCACCCATGCATTGGACCCTGTCAGCTCCTACTGGGGCACTGTCATGAGGCCGCTCGTGAGGTGAGGGTCCTCCCGCTGTGCGGCCCCCCACCCCCCGTGTGACAACCCAAGCACCCGAGCCAAATAAACACATAATACAATCATGGAGATGGAGGAACGGCGCCTTCAGCTGCCGGTTTGGCGAGGCACTCGATGACGGTGGTGGGGCCGCCGTTTCACCAGGCTGAAAGGAAGCCGGCACCCCTACCTCTTGCCAAACCCCCAGACCGTGCAGGCAAGGTAGGTGGCCCCCCAGCGAGAGCCCCGCTGTCGGTCGGCAGCATCGCAAGTTACCTGGGGACATGTACGGCACTGTGCCGTACATCACGCTGGTGGTGAAGCACGGCTGTCCGTCTGGGCCGATCTCGTCCATCAGTCGTACACTGGGGCAGGCGGGGCCGGTCGCAAGGGAAGTAGAGCGTTCGGGGTAAGGTACGCCGTTGCGCACGCCAATACACGTGCATCGTGCCCTTCCAGGGCGTCTCTGATTCGGCGTCCCGGATGACACTTCTTAGGCATCTGCCTCAGCCCCCAACCATTTTCTTAATTGGTCGCCGCAAACCGCCCTTCCCGGAGTAACGGCTGCTTCACCGCTTCTGGACTCCTCCCTTCCCTGCCTGCCGCCCCCTTCACGCCGCCCCTTCCCTCTCCTCCCCCTCCGCCCCTTCCCTCACCATCCAAAGTCGCTCAGCTTGCACGTCCAGCCCCGCGGGTCGCGGGTGCTCGTCTTGAGCAGCACGTTGCCCGGCTTGAGGTCGCAGTGCACCAGGCGGCGGGCGTGCAGGTACCTCAGCGCCAGCGCCACCTCCAGCAGGCTGGTGTACAGCGGCACCAGGTCGGGCCACACGGGGCCGTCGCGGGCGCCGCTGTCGGGCAGACGGAAGTCGCCTCGACGAGCCGCGGACAGCAGCGTGCCGGCGTCGCAGTACTCCTGAAGGGGGGCAAGGGGGGAGGGGAGAGGAGGGGACGGGGAGGCGGCCGGGCGGTCGGGGCAGGGGGTGCGTGGTAAGAGGTTGTCAGGACTGCTCGACAATGTTGGCACGACCGCGAGGACGAGGACGGACGGCCTGGAAGATCTGCCGGTGCACCGGCAGAAAGCGAGAAAGCGACCCACGTGTACCCCAACCCCCGGGGGCAACAACAGCCCACCACCCGCCCGCGCACTTCTCCCAGTCCCCCGTCTGATCCGCAACCCACCAGACAAAGAGCCGAGTTGACGGATTCTTCAGGTTGGGCCGGGGATGGCGGGCGGCACCCGCGAGAGGGGAGGAGAGGGACAAGGTGGGCGCGGGTCGGATCGCGAGGGCACAGGGATATTGGACTCATGGGTCGGTCGCCGGGCGCAGCAAGGGAGGGACACGACCAAAGCCATCCGACACCGGACACTGCCAACACTGCCAACCTGTCATCCGCCGGGACGCGAAGCGGCCCCGGGCAGGTGGGTCCACCATCGGCGTCAGCCTCAGTCAGCTGACATGGCCACATACGGTACATGGACATGGGCACGGCGCACGGCGCACAAGGCACGCAGCAACCTCCCCCCGCTGGGCTCCCAACCGAACCCCGCCCTGGGGACCTTCAATGAGCCTCCCGGGGATCCGTCCCTCTCGTGACCTCCTAGGTCCTTAGGTCGCGGGCCCCCTCTCCCTTCCTCTCTCGCAACCCTCCCTTCCGACCCAAATGCTCACTGGGGGGCTGGTTGCCCAGCAGGGGGCTGTCCACGGGGCACAGCCGCAGGTGCGTCGGAGGCGGTGCCGCTCCTGCTGCTGCTGCTGCTGCTGCTGCTGCGCCTGCGGGTGCTGGCCCCTCGGGACATGGCGGGGGTTGGGTTGGGATCGGAGGCGGAGGTGGGGGCCGCTGCTCCACCAGCACCACCTCACTGAACTGCGCGAACACCTGGCGAGGGGGAGGACGGGGAGGACAGGGAAGGACTTCGGGGTCAGGGTCAGGCCTGAGGCGTGGGATGCAGGCGCACTCAGCAGCAGCAGGGTGTCGGCGGACAGGACCTGACAGGGGTTGCCACGCACGCCGGGGTGTCGGCGGAGCCTCCCGGGTGGTGGCCGGGCGCCACCAGGCAGCCCTACCCCAGGGGGCGCGTACTGACTGGCTACCGAGTACTGACAACAACAGAGAAGGTCGAGAGCTCAAGCACGGGCCCCATCGGGCCGCCAGCTAGGGGCCCCGGATCCCGGTGCCGTCCGGGCACCATCGCACCCACCCGGATCCACCGACCCGCCAACCTACCAACCCACGCACCCACCCGTGAACATGCAGGGCCCCCTCAGCAGCAGCTCCCCCGCGGGCAGCTCGCACTGCTCCCGCCCGCCATAAACACACGCGTGGCCCCACCACTTCAACTTCCACACATGGCGTGGAACTAACTACCACGGTTTGTAAACGTGCCGTACCTGTACGATGTTGGGGTGCGACAGGGTGCCCATGATGGCCATCTCCATCGCCCCGCGCTTTATCTGCGGCCCCCAGGGGGTGGGTGGTTCAGGGGGGATGAGGGGAATGAGGGGGAGTGAGGGGGAGTCATGGGTATAGGGGATTGGTTGACATATTCAAGCTGTGCTACTGCCAGAGCAAAGAGTGAGGAGGAGTCAGGTCGGGCGGTGCTGAGCATCGGCAACTGATTGCGGGGTGCGTGGCTGCAGGGCGTGGCACTGATGAACGCCCACGCCGCAGGGTCCCCGTCGACAAGCCCATCCATAAAATGCCAAAAGTAAGGCAAAAACATACACAACAAACCGCCAAGCGCCAACCGCCCCCCTTCCGTCACACACAAACCTGACGGAACTGCTCCACGCCGGCGGCCGGGGCTCCCGCCCCCCCTCCCCTTCTGGGCTCCACACCCCCTTGCACGTGCTGGGCCCCGCCGCAGTTGTCCAGCTCGCTCGGGACGGGGTCGGCCCCATCCGGCCGCCCACTCGGTCCACCGCCGCCGCCCGGGATGACATCGCCGACGCCAGCAGCACCGCAGCCGACGGCGGCGCCGGCGGCGGCAGCGATGGGGGACGGCAGCTCCAGCGCGGCGGCGCCGCCGTCGTGCTCCAGGGCGGGCCCTGAGACCTGCTCAATCACCTGTCGTACAATGCAAGCGAAGAAACCATGGTTGGCAGCTACAGCGCCGCGGGGTGTGACCTTTACATCCCCCCCTACTACTTGTCCCTAAACCCCCCTACTACTTGTCCCTAAACACCCCTACTACTTGTCCCTAAACCCCCCTACTACTTGTCCCTAACCCCCCCTACTACTTGTCCCTAAACCCCCCTACTACTTGTCCCTAAACCCCCCTACTATTTGTCCCTAAACCCCCCTACTACTTGTCCCTAAACCCCCCTACTACTTGTCCCTAAACCCCCTACTACTTGTCCCTAAACCCCCCTACTACTTGTCCCTAAACTACTTGTCCCTAAACCCCCCTACTACTTGTCCCTAAACACCCCTACTACTTGTCCCTAAACACCCCTACTACTTGTCCACACCCTCGCCCCCTGGGCCATCCCTCATCTGCCGCTGACACTCCTGAGGACAGACAGACGGACGGACGGAAAAGACAGACCGACAGACGGAAGAGACGTCGTCTCTCTGGATCCAGCTCCGCAACCAGCGGCCGCAGGGGTTAAGGCCTTCCCCTGCCAGCTGGACTCATCGATCGAGGGTCCTCTGGACGTGGACCCATGGGTCGGGGAGCAGAGTGTGCACCCACGGGGCTGGACCCATGGGTCATCCCTCGGCAGCCTGACGCCCTCCCCCAACCTCTCACCTTGACCGCCACCTCCAGGCCGTGAAGGAGGCCGCGGAACACGACGCCCTGACGTGACGTACGGCGGGAAAGCAGGGGACCCTCAGTCTGCGACCGACCCGTGGGTCAGTGGCAAGACCTCGCGTGGAGTGTGAGCAGCCGGGGACCGCATGGCCCATGGGGCCCTCACCCACCACCCGCACTGCCGTACTCCGCATCGCAGCTGCCCCCATGCCGCTACACCGAGCCCCCTCCCCTTTCACCCACATACACGGCCGGCGCCCCCACCCCCCCTAAAAACCCCTCCACCTAAAAACCGAAAGAATCAGTTTACCGGACCATCCGAGTCTGTGGTCCGGATGGGTGCGGCTCCATTCCCCCACCCCGCCCGCACCCCCAGCAGTCACACCCGCAGCCACCCCTACAGCCCTCGCCCCACGTACACGGCAGTAGCCCTCCCCTTCCCCCGCCAGCGTCCTACCTGGCCGCCCTGCCCCACCGTCTCCACGAGCTGAAGCCCCTCCAGGTCCTGACTCGCGGCGCGCCTGACCCGACCCGGCAGGGGCACAAACGGTAAGGCGAGGACGGTCACGGACCAACCCCCGCGGAGGAGTGCGGAGGGGGATGGTAGGTCGAGGTTGCAAAGGCGGTAGTATCAGTCGGTGGGAAGAGCTAAGGGAAGCTGCACACCGGCCCTGCGGGTTGCAACGGCTTGCTCTCCCTGGGTCAGACTTCGGGACCCGCGAGAGGACACACGCACGACACTCCATCAAGTGCCGCACCCAGAACGAAGGTAACTGCCGTACTGCAACAGCATACACAGGTACGGGTCCCCTACCACCCATACACAAACACACACGGGGGGGCTGCTCGCCTCCCTTGCGCGGCTCAGTGCCCCGTCACCACTCACGACACTCAAACCCACGTAATTTACGTACATCCGCGCATCCTCCTTTCACTCTTCTCCCCACGCCGCCGTCCCGCCCTGCACTGCCGACAACAGCCCCCGCCACCCACCTCGCCTCCTCCCCCACGTCCGACCCCGCCGCCACCGCCGTCAGCCGGGTCCTGGCCGAGGTGACCAGCAGCTCCAGCGGCCGCGGACCCGCCACGTCCTCTAGCTGCAGGGAGGGACACGAGGACAGGCGGGGAAGCCCCGAGGTGCCCCGACGCTGCGGCGGGATGTGGCTGCTCGCGTCCGGCGAGGCCGCTGTCCTCCAGGGAGGGAGGGAGGGAGGGAGGGAGGGGGAGTCCAGTGAGAAGTCAGCCAACGCACAGTACAGCACAGCGAACCTTTGATTCGTATCGCAAGCCAGGGTACCACCACTAGGTAGTTCCACTCACTGCTGTGCGCGGCTGTGGTGTCGCGTTGGAAGGCCGATGACGCGCCGTCGTTGGCCTCCTGGCCGTCCTCGCTGGCGTCCTCCACCACGAAGGCGTCCGACAGGTTCGTGTCCAGCACGCCGGGGCCGCCACCCAGCCGAGCCCCGTTCGAGCTCTTCGCGGCAGACCCCGCGCGGCTGGTCCGGGGCGGAGGGCGCGCGGCTGGGCCCGCGAACCCGCCAAACCTGCCGTACATGCCGTACGACATCAGCGGTGATCCGGGCATGCCGCCACCTCGCCCTAACCCTGGCCCCACCGCGGCTGTCGTACGCAGCAGCGGCAGCGGCGCGGACGGCGCCGGCAGTTGCAGCGGCAGGCGGCCTCGCCCGGAGAGGCTTTGACCCATGGGTCCGTCGATTGCCGACCCCGCCACGGGTCCCGCGCCGGTGCCAGCCGCGCCGCCGCTCCGCCGCGGAATCGGAGCGGCGGCCGAGCGTGCCGTACAGGCCTTCAAAGCGGTCAAGTGCGCCCAGAAGGCCGAGGAGTGCTTCACCGTTGAAGGCTGTCCTCTACCGCTGCCACCGCCGCCACCGTTGCAGCCGTACATAGCGAAGTACTCGTGCCGCTGCGGTGGCAGCGGCGGCGGTGGCAGCGGCTGTAGCACGTTGATTGGCGCGGACCTTGTTGCGGTGAAGGTCGTGGGAGGTGGCACCGGCAGCGGAAGGGCGGCACCCGACTGGCCCGGCTGGGGCCAGGGGGGCAGCAGCTGGCGCAGCTCGGATGCTAGGTATGGCCGGGCAGCAAGGGCCCATCGAAACGAATTGAAGAGCAGCTGCGCCAGGGAGGGAGGGAGGGAGGGCAGGAATAAGGAGGGTTGACGACGCGGCAGACTTGAAACCAAAGGAGGAGGGGCACAGGTTAGGGATCAGTAGGGTATCGGCTTTGGGTTTGGGTTACCGTACTACGGTACCAACCCGGCTGGCCGCGACGCGCCTCACAGTGGCGGAGTCATGTATGTGTTTAGATAAGAGACCCGCCCGGCATGTGTGTGTGTGTGTGTGTGTGTGTGTGTGTGCGCATCTGGGAGGCCATTTCGAAGCAGGAACAGCGGAGGTGCGAATCAGGCTACTGCCGAATAATTCAAGGTGGGGGCCGCCGTACTCTAATGGGTCCTTGAGGCCCAGGTCTTGACGATAGAGGGCGCGGCGCGGGTTGGGCCCGTGCCAGACCGCGCCGCGCCGCGGGTGGCCCCTGGTCCAGCCTGCATTTCGTGCCAGACCGCGCCGCGCGCGCCCACCGACCCACCGACCCACCGGCAGCAGTCCCTTCATCTCCTCCGCCACCGCATCCAGCAGTCCCGCCGGCGCCGAGTCGGCGGATACCAAGTACAGCGCGAGGCGGTACGGCGGCAGCGCCGCCTCGCCCTCGTCATCCCCGCAAGCCGCGGCGACCACCACCATAGCACTGCTGTCCAGTTGCTGCTGCTGCTGCTGCCGCTGTTCCTGCTCCTGCTCTTGCTGCTCCTGAGGGTGCGGGTGCAGCAGCGCGACCAGCCTCCCCGACGTGGACGCGCGCGCTGCCGCGGCCGCCGCAGCCTCCGCCTGCGCCTGCAGCTGCTGCCTCTGCAGCCCCAGCAGCTGCGGCTCCGAGCACCGCCGCACGGCCGGGTGCGGCTGCCGCTGCGTCACCACCCGCAGCTGCTGCTGCGCCGCGGCAGCAGCCAGCGTCGGCGCCTCCGCGCACAGCACCATGCACGCCACCCCCGCGCCCGTCAGGTTGGCGGCCAGCAGCACGTCGCGGCCCGGCTGCTCCTCCTCCAGCACCTGGCTGCTGGCGTTGGGGACGACCAACGTCTCCAGGGGCCGTGCAGCGGAGGCTGTGGAGGGCGCCGACCCGCCCTCTCCGGGCAGTAGTCCGGGGCTGGGGCCGCCGGCTGCGGTGCTGCAGCGGGGGCCGGGGCAGGGCTGGGCGCCGCTGCAGCTGCTGGGTATGATGCCGGTGCGTGGCGCCGCCGCCGGGCCTCCGGACGACCAACGGCGGCCCACGGGTGCACTGCAGGGGCCGGCGGAGGTGAAGTGAGATTCGGTAAGGCGGGGTGTGATGAGGTGGCCCCTTTAAAAGGGCCCTCCCAAGGGATTGCGGACAATGACTTGTGGAAGGGCGGGAGTGGCCGGTCGGGACGCCGGGGTGTGGCCTCTGTTTCGCCTCCACAGCCCTCTTCGCCCGCCGTCCCGACAGCCCTGGGACGGCCATGGAAGGCCCCAAGGCTGCGTGGCGCGCGGGTCATCCACGAACCTCTCCTCACACCCCACCTCCTCCCACCCTACCTCCTGGCGCCTTGCAGCAGCCCCTGCAGCAGCCCCTGCAGCAGCGTGTTCGCCAGCCCCGTGCGCACGACCTTGACGCGGTTAGCCTCGCACACGCCGCCGCCGTCCGCTCCGTCCGCGGTGCCCCAGGGTACGTACTGCGGCACGGCATAGCACGAGGCGTTTCCCCCGAGGCTGCCTCCCGGCGCCCCGACCGCCGCCGCGATGGAGCCGTGGGGGCCCGTCAACGCGCCGCTGCCGCTGAGGCAGGCACGCAGCGTGGACCCGACCGGCACCTGACCAGAGGCGGCCGCCGCCGCCGCCGCGGAAGGGCCGAGCAGGCGCCGCGAGAAGATGATAGCTGTGGAGGGCGAGGCTGCTGATGTCGCCGCCTTAGCTGCTGTGAAAGCCGCAGGTGGAGGCGCGGGCGGCGGCGCCGCCGGCGCCACTGCCAGGAGGGGTTGGAGGCGGACCCCGAACCTGCCGTGCAAGAGCGGCGGCAGCGCCTCCAGCAGCGACGCCATCAGGTCGTGCAGCCCGGGGCAATTATCGTCCAGTACGGCGATCAGCAGGCTGGCAACCTGTCGTGCGGAGAGGGGACCGACGGTTGAAGCTTAAGGTCAGATTTCGGAAGGGCCATACACAGGGCTATACACCGCACTTGGCGCGAGACCACCCCTCGCACCTGCTCCAGGTAGGCCCCCTGGTGCGGGTCGCTGAACAGCCCGAAGCCCAGGAACTGAGCCAGGCGGCGCAGCTCCGCCAGGTCTCCCGGCCGCAGCTCAACAAGCGCCTCGCCACCGCCAGCACCGGCCCCAGCGGAAGCGGCAGCGGCGGCGGTGTCGCCCTTTGTGGTGGCCGCCCGCGCCTCGGGGCCATCTGCCGCGGCCGCGACCGGACTCACAGCCCAGATGCCCCCGTAGCGGACCAGCAGGGCGGCAGCAATGCGACCGCCCTGTCCGTGCACGGGCAACGCCAGGATGTCCGCTGGAGCCAGGCCGGCGCCTGGCTGCGGGCCGATCCCCGACAGACTGTAGCTATGGCTGATTGTGGCACCGGCTGTGGTGCTGTCCACGGCCTGTATGCGCTCACTGTGGATGACGGTGACCTGCTCGCCCTGCTGGGGGTCGAGGGAGGGCGCCGGGGTGGCAGGCGAGGTCGGGGCGGCACTGCCGGCAGCGGCGGAGATGAAGCACCTGCACCCCGGCAGCACTAGGCAGCTGGTGGACCACCCGCCCATGTGCAGCCTACCGTAGCTTAGATCCCCTCCGGACCCCGTACGGTATCTTGGAGCAGTCTGTTGGGCTGTACAGGGGCTGGGCGTAGTCCTTCTACACCGCCTTCAGGGTGATGACCAGCGACAGGCGCAGCCTACTTACTGCCCCTGTTCCAGTGCCCTCATCCAGCACCGTACGGTACGCGCGCTGGTGGCCCGGCTGAGAGGGAGCTGCCTGGCCGTAACGGTGCGGCCCTGGAAGGCTGCGGCTGTTCAAGATCACGCGACCGATCACACACACCTACCTGGCGTATACCCTGTCGCAACGTTCTGTGCACACAGCTACGAACTGACGGCATGCCAGCGGCTCACGTTGTGCGACGTTCGCCCTGCCCCCCCCACCGTGTTCAGACGCGACCACAGCATCGGACCCCAAGTTTCGGGGACGCCAGCGGGCCTTTCGGGCGCCACTGGGCCGCTGAAGACCAGGGCATTGCCGCCGATGCCGAAGACCGCGACCCTGCGGGTCAACAGATCGATGAGCGTGAAGGTACGACATTCGTAGTTTCAAAAAGGGTAATGCCAATGCATGCATGCATATTGTACCCAGAGCTGCCCGTGGTCGCAGCTGCCAACTTGAGTTCGCACCTTGCATGTCCGACTCCAAACGCCTCATCCAGACACTCGCATACGGCAAAAATACGCTGTAAGCAGAGTGCTGAGAAAACACATGAGGATATTCTGCTGCAAGCAGATGTGACAATCTGCAAATTGGCACAGAAAGCGTGAGGCAAGACCTGCGGCACACGTGCCGCTGCACTTTTACCTGGTGCAAAGAATTTGATGGATACCATGATTCAACGAGACCGTTGTTGAGAACAGGTGAGAGGTTAGTTGATTGGTATTGTTTTCGTGAAGCCGAAGGTCCCTGACAACACCCGGCTGTTGTGCTGCAACCCAGGCCACAGCAGAGCCATTCTTTCAAGCCCATTCTTAGCGTTCAGTGCGTCGTTCAAGCGTGGAACAACAAGCGCTGCTGACAGAGCCCCTACATAAAGAAGTAGTTTATCTTTGATATTGTTGTTAACAAGTTCTGTATACTGATCACACATCACTGTATGAACTCTGAATGCCGCTCTCCAGGTTGTTTGTGTCGGTGCTGGCGCATGGCCCGTGACGACGACATAATATATTTTAACAATAATACTATATCTCAACCTTTTGTCAACAATGTCACGTTTGGTTAGGCAGTCGCGCCTCAACGTTTGGTTAGGCAGTCACGCCTCATTTCTTAGGGTAATGTCGTGAATCAACTCAGGCGCCGACAGCTAGGCCGGAATACAGTTCCATGGAAACAATGCGCAAGGAATTGGTTAGATTACATTCTGTGCAATTTCAACAAACATGTCATTGTTCCTTTCCCCGCAATGACAACAATAAGAACGACCCAAGGGACGGACGGGTTAGCAGCCTTCGGCAGTCATACCATTATAGAACACCTAAGCAATTATCATAGTTTCAGTGGAAGTCTGTGGGCTTGCGTTTTGTTCCCGCACTGTCTGCTGCGCCACCCTGTCTTACTTCTTGTGAGTAGATGGACGTTTTAATATAAAGGCAAGGGGAATCAACCGGTTTCCCGAAAACATGATTCTGCATTAGCCGAGCGACCAACCTGGACCGACCGACAGAACCAGGACAGCCTGTCAGGGTACGTCTGGGCTTGAATGCCCCTTCTAACCAAATTCGTTGTAGATGTATACATTAACAGAAACGATAATAAATATCTTTACTTTCATGTAACCTGTCCAGATGCAAGGGTCGACCGCGCTATCCGGCTTCAGCTCGTGCGACGAAAAAGATGTTTTATAAATGCCTTCAGCCCACAACCCTACCTGCCCACATGGGGTTATGATCGCTGTACGCCAGTACGGGTTGCACCAAGCCTGCTAACAGGCAGCTCAGCCCATGCATCCTGTTCAAGGCCACGACATTTGCTCCACCTTCAGCTTGTCCCCCCGAAACGCACACGGTGGATTAATAGCGTAAACACGTACTTTAGCTCAGTTTCTGTGTACGAATGAATGAATGAACGTTACAGCGGACCCCGACGGGGGTACCCCACCGACAAGGCGGCAAGACACCTCCACACCTGAACGCCGCTAACAAAAACACATCGGGCCATGACCCCACGCAGACAGACACCGAAGCAGGCAGAGGCGCACAGCGGGGCAATACTACCAGAGGGATAGGCACACCAAATGGCGGGATCTCCAGAAGTGTATGTCGTGGCGGGGCGGTGAGTCTATGTCACGACGTTGCGATGCGCACTGCAAGCGGGCAGACGCAGGACAGCACCTGCGCAGACTCTGTCAGCGGCACACGGTCTGCAATGCACAGCTGACTTAATCTTTGCGCGTTGTCGTCACGAGAGATGTTGTTGCGGCGGCACTCGTTGGGATGTTACAGCAATGCCTTGTCCAGGAAGAACTGCGCACTAAGAGGTGCAATCCATACACTAAGAGGTGTATCTGTAAGACAGCAATTGAGACTCACCGCTGCTCAGCTCGGCTGAGCAGCGAGCCTAAGTGTTGCAGATGGCCCGAAACTATCCTCCCTGTAGCGACGAATGTACCTCATGGGCCTAATGGTAACCAAGTTCACGCACATTCGCACAGAAACTGCTCATGTTCTACCAGAATAAGACGAGAATACTTATTCGCACAATAAGTGCGGCGCTCACTACTGTGAGAGTTCGCGCGCATGTGATCAACGGAATAACGGGAAATCTAACCGTCGGCCCAACGAGATGGCCACTGAAACCCTAACGGCAAACTGAACACGCGCGGTGTCAATCACTCCGTGTGTCACGACAGTAAATTGCATGCCTTGGTGCGTCTGCCATACCGTGCCATACCCTGCCGTCGACTGACCAAACAAACGTGAACTTGCCTGGAATGCCTGGCAGAGGTACGTGATAGATGGAGCTGACAGTAACTAGGGGACCGGTGCCGGCTGTGTCCAGGTCATGCACAGGCGTACTTAATGCAGCAAGCACGCAATCTGGACTCATCGCATCAACAAGTCATGTTGGCGGTTGTTGCTCGGTGTCTGTGTGTGCCGCTCCGCCAGGCCCCCATTGGCTTGCAATCTGCGATGAGTCCACGATTGCTTGCTGCACGAAGTGCACCAGTGCAGCCAGTGCACACGGCCGGCACCAGTCCTCTGCGTGAACGTTGCGATCCAGCGATTCATCAAACTCTAGCTCCATTTGCTATTGCACCTCTGCCAGGCTTACGGGCATACCAGGCAAGTTCACGTCTACTTGGTTTTGGTCGTCGGTACGGCAGGGTATAGCAGACGTACCAAGGCATGCAATGTGCGTAAAGGCGCCATATAGAACCTGAGAGCTATACTTACTGTTCGCCCTGTAATTTCATTCGGCGTGACGAACTGGTGGAGGAAATGTCGTGGCCTTAAATAGGATGGACAAATTTCTCCTGAGCTGCCTTTTAGCAGGCTTGGTGCTTTTTGCACCGGGACTTTGTACTTATGCTGCGAAGCCCAAGGGTGCAAGTCTGACGCTTAGGACACGTTTTAACGCCACTTCCTATCTTCTTGAAGCTGTGGAGTTCTTGGTGAGTAAAACAACTGCTAGACGTGCCAAGGTTAATTCTGCTTTGTTTTCGAGACAATTTGTCCGTTTCGCTGCTTTTTTACCTTGTGGACCCCGCGATGATCTGAAGAGTTGACAGCCCGCTCAATAACTTTCGCGGGGCTACCTGCGACAAATATCATGCAAGCTGTAGTAATATTTGAAGTGCGTCTTGATGGACCTGACCGAAATGCACGGTGCTATCTAACGGCCAGTAACCACCTCGGAGTTCTACCCCAGTTGAAGCTGCAGCGCCATGGCCTGTGCTTTCACGTTACGTGCCTGGTGCATGTGTTACGACACTCACTCCCTTCATCAGGCGTCTCTGGCCATCCTGATCAAGGGCATTCCCCGCCTCTGCACCCCTTGCAGGCTGAGGAGGATCCCGCGCTCGTGTGGACCTTCCTGGACCGGCTGTCTGACTCCTCAATCGGCGGTGGTGCCTTTGATGAGAAAGCATGCTGGCAGAACATCACGCAGGCGGCGGCGGAGCTGGTGTCGCCAAGCGTGGGAAAGGTACGCAGTGCCTAACCTTGATCGTGCAGGCGAGATGCCGCCAATGCCTGGGTCAGTGTCGGCCACATGCGTGAACCTCACTGGAGCCTGACAGTCATCCCAGGTTCATTAACCTGTCATCGGGGTTTGACCAGCGCCCCTGAGTTGAATCGCGCATGCCATTGCTTGAACCGGGTTTTCACTCATTCACGGATTCATCCGGGGTAGCAGGGGACCTGCTCCCTTCATCCTCCCTGTTGAGCTGCCTCTTCGGGTTCACATGTGCATGTCTGACTGATATGGCGCTTGACAGCCCTTAACCGTCCCGCTCTTGGCACCTTCCCCCTCCCATACTCGGCAGTTGGTGCCCCTGGTACTGGGGTCGCGGCAGTATGCTGCCAAGCTGCAGATGATCCGACAGCTGGCGGAGCAGTTCCACCCGGAGGAGGTGCGATCTGATGGGCGGGGGGTTGCCTGCATCGCCGTGAGGGCTGGAGGGCTATGAAGAGGCTGCTGGGCTGAACACCGGACGGACCGCTATTGCCTGTTCCCCCTGAGGTCCGTGAGGGCGGCACAGGGCCACTCCCGTAAGTAAGGCCGCGGGTTCACAGTTGTATTCAGGGCAGCGCCCGACCCGGAATCGGATAGACAAGAACCAAACGCGCCCCTGCCGCGCCCCAGCTACGTCACGGTGGGCGGTCGCTGCCAGCCGCCGCGGGCCAAGGGAGCAGGCGCCACTGCGGCAGGCGGAGGGTGTTAACAGCCCTTGCAGATCTACCGCTCGGGTCTGCCCCGCTTGGGCCTGTGTGCTCGGAAGGCAGCAGGGCCGGTCCGGCACCGTTGGTGGTTCGGTTCGGCGACCGCAACCATCACAAGCCCGTGTATCCATGGCGGTGCGATGCCCCCGCAGACCTCCCCGCGAGAGACCGCATGTTGCTTCGTGTCTGTGGATGGGGCCGTGGCGGCCACCCCGTTGCTGCTGGCGGACCTGCTCAGCGGCGTTCGCGCCTCGGACGTGTCGTTCTCGAGCTCGGAGCAGTTGTTCTCCTTTGACCACGTGTACCGCGGGAAATCAGGTACGGGAGGCAGGCGTGGGATGCGGCCCTCGGGATAAAACGGAAAACATGGTCCGAACGACCCCAGGCGAAGGGCACGGTGGTTGGCACTCATGGCGCGGTAGGATAGGAAGAAACGTATGCCGGGTCCTGGCAGACAGGTGTGGAACCGTTTTGTCGCTGTCTGGGCTGAGCTTCTTTGCGCGCGGGTAGCTACGGGGCCCGGTGGGAATGGCTACATGGGCCCATCGTACAGGTGCCCCCCAAGCAAGCCGGAGGATCGGGCCCTAATTTAGTCTTCCCGCGGCATCCTCCTGCGTTCCTAAATGCGGCTGGCTAGCGCGCATCATCGCCGCGGATGGCTCCGAAGCACAACGTGGTTGGCACGTGGTTGGCCGCATGTACAACGCAGGATTGCCCATCGCCGGCGCTGAGGGCACGGCGCCGCCCCGTGTGGCCATCCTGTACGGCTCCCCCGGGTTGCCGTGCTTCGCACCGCTCTACCGGCAGCTGAAGTGGGCAGCGGATGGCCCCGACGCAAACTTAGTGGTGGCCTTCCGGCCATTGCTGTCGGCAAAGTGCGAGGTGAGCGGAGCGGCGCCTGTGTTCAACAACCACATGTCCGACCACAGGAGGGGCAGGCACATGGGAACATAGGAAGATGCGTGGGGGGCCGGGCGGCTTCAGGGCCATCGCCGCACTGGTTAAGAGGTCAGATGTAATTGCAAATGCCTGCGGACAGGCGCCGTCCACGCGCGCTAGGCGTCACTGCAGTGTCACTCCTGGGACAGATATCCCATCTGTCGTCCGGCGCGCGGCGCGGGGCTCGCCCCACCCTGGCGCCGCATCCGCCTTGCGGTCCCGCCGATGGGGAGCTCTGCAGGGAGGGCAGTGCGGCTGTTTGTCACGTGGTCGTTAGCTGCGTGGACAACTGCAGTGGAACTGCAGCGGGTTTCGAGTGTTGGAGGGAGCACAATCGTATCCCGTATCCCGTACGTGCACATGGCACAAGTGCCAGATCGCCGTCCCGTGAATTTGCTCCCCAATTGTCCAGTCTGCAAACTCCACACCGGATGCATATGTCGCTGTCCCTTCGGCTGCTTCCACACCCCGCCACCACTTGTGTGCAGCCCTTCTCCGGCTGCGCGCGGGCCGGTACCGGTGGCCAGCTGCTGCTGCCCGGCTGGGGCGTGGAGGCGGCGCTCAAGAACACCGAGTACAGCGCCATGGACGACAAGGAGGTCAACCAGCAGCGCCAGCGGCCGGGTGGGGGGCGGGTGGCCGGCGGGGCAGGGGAGACGGGAGACGGTGGGGCAGAGGTAGCGGGCAGAAGCGGAGGAGCAACTGGAGCTCGGGTGCTGGGGCGGGATGCTGGCAAGCGGCAAGAGCTTGGGCAGGCCGGACTGGGCAGCAGTAGTGGCTTGCGAGGTGGGAGAGCCGAGGGAGCCTAAATTCCTTGAGCCAGGGGGGTTCGTGGCGGGTTTCGGGAGCGCGGGAGGGCCCGCCAGGCGATGCCGGTGTGGGTGGACCGGGGCCCGTGTAGGACAGCGGCAACAGCGACTCAGTCATGTGCGTCCTTGTCCTGGAACCCCGTTGGGGGCCCCCGGGGACACGCGCCACTCGTCCTCGAGTTCATCGTACGTGCGGCGCACCCGCAGCTGATGGGCTCTACTCTCGGGCCCTAATCCCTTCCTGTGTCCCTCCCTTTCGGCGTCCGACGTAACGTAACGTCCGCGCAGGCGCTGACGACGAGTCCGACACCGCGGATTTCGGGAGCGGGGAGGCGGCGGTGGTCAAGGGGTTTCGCCTGGACGTGCTGGCGGCCCGGCGGCCCCAGTTGCGGCAGGAGCTGCTCACCTTCCGGGACCAGCTGCTGGCTGCGGATGACGAAGAAAGCGCGGTCAAGGTGCCCTGGGGGGCGGGGGAGGATGTCCGGGGCTGAAGAAGAATGAGTGAGGGGGTTCAAGATAGCAAATCCAACCCTGGCCCCAGGCAGCCATAACAAGCGGGTCAGATGGGCGCTTTGACCGTCAAAATTTGACGCCCTTGGGAATGCTGGTACTTGTGCTCGCTCTCCGCATCCTTGAAATCCAGCAGTTGGTGGCATCCCTCCCGTCATCTGATACGCTGCCCCTCTTTTATCATTAGAGACAGCGAAATCGCATTAAAAAATCACCGATTGCGTAGTAGTTGTCCGGTTGGCTGACGCACGCTGCCCCTCCCCTCCCCTCTTGTCTCCATCCGTGCCGCCGCCCAGGTGTGGGACCTGCGTGACGTGGGGCTGCAGGCCACCCAGCGCATCCTGGGCTCCGCCGACCCGCTGGCGCTGCTGGCGGAGCTGTCGCAGAACTTCCCCGGCCTGGTCTCCAGCCTGTCGCGCCAGGTAGGCGAGCAAGGGCGGGCTGCGGGCGGTCGGGTGTAGGGGTGTCCGGCAGACAGGGCCGGAGAGCATGTGCGCGTGGCCATGCGCCGTGGATTCGAAGAGGACAGGGCTCGTCGGCGTCAGCGGGGCGTGCAATATTCTTCCGCATATCTGGGTCAACGACCCGAACCGCCCACCATCTCCCCGGTGTTAAGAGGTCCTTCCAAACGTCATCCGGGGGTTCCATCCACCGCCCGTCGGCCCCTCTTGCCCTCCTCTCTTCCCCAGAGCGTCAGCTCCTCCCTCCGTTCGGCAGTGACGCACAACCAGCAGATGATTAGCGCGGGTGCGAACTTCCTGCTGCTCAACGGCATCTCCGTTGACGTGAACCAACTCGACTTCTTCGGTGAGGAAGGATTACGACACTGTAGACAAATTGCGATCAGTCGCGAACGGGTCAACGGGCATGTTCATTTTGTGGGGTTGGGTTGTGGGTGGTTGGTGGTAGGAGGGCTGTTTGCACTGGGTGGCCACACGGGTGCTGACAGAGGGTGCGATTGTGCGAGCCGGTATTGAGTCGAGTCCGGGTAGGTGCAGTGAGGTTGTGGCGCTCTCCGGCGGACAGTTGCGCCCGGGAAGCGTCATCCCTAGCCGGCGAGATCCCCCGCTGGAAACGCAAAGCTTCTGCTGTATGGATCGCTTCGCTCACCTCACAATTGCAACAAATTCCACGCGGCTTTGCACACAACACACGCCTGCTAGTTGCGTTGCGCTCCGACGGCATGCGGCCGCCCGGCCCCCCTGTACGGCACCGGTCCTCACTCAGCGCCGCGGTGACCTGCGGCCCCAACCTTCCTCCGCAGGTTTCCTGTCGCGGCTGCGGTCGGAGATGCGGTTGCGGGACACGCTGGTGGGGCAGCCCCTGGAGCTGGCCCCCTCCCTGGCGCAGGAGATCCTGGCGCTGCGGGCGGAGGAGGGCGGCGCGGGGTCCGGGTCGGGGGCGGAAGAGCCGCGCCTCAGCCTGGGCAGCTCAAGGTGCGTTCTGTGTGTGTGTATGTGTGCGAGGTGAGAGGAACTTGAGGGCGACGGCATAGACCGGTGCGGCGGCATGGAAGCGTGCGGTGCGCGACATTGACCGGGAGGGGGTTATGGGTCCGCGGAGGTTATGCCGCGGCTCCTGTGGATGTGGAGAGCTCACCGGGGCCGTTCTATGTGCAGCTCGAAAGATGTCGGCCCGCGTTCGGCGGCGTTGTGGTCACTGCAGGAAGCGCCACCGCCGTGTGCTGGAATGTACGGTCACTGAGCTTCTCGTCACCGCCGCCGCCGCCGCTGCCGCCAGCTTGCTAGGGCACCTGCCGTTCACCTACGCTGCCGTTTCCCCTAGAGCTGTGTTGTTGCTGCCTTCATCAATCTGCCGTGCATACCTGACCGTGGTCACCGCCCGGTGCCCGACCCCATGCCTTCACTCCCTGCATCCGTCCTGGCGTTTTGGGTATCGAAATCACCGGTCGGATTTCCCGTGCCGTGACCTGTCCGCGACAGCACCATGGCCCAACATGTGACCTTCCTCAACGACCTGGAGCGGGACTCGAGGTGAGAAACGGTAGCCAGGTACTTGCGTTATCAACGGGGTGGGGATGGAGTTACTTACCTCGTCCGCTGTCCACGTCATCACCCTCCCTATGTACAATAACAATCAAGTTTTCAACTCGCGCTGCGACGCGCCACTGCCCCTTGTGTTGACCGCGTTGAAACGTCGCCACTGAAGGTACCAGAGGTTCGGCAGCAACCTGGGCGACCTCCTCAACACGTTTCCCGGAAGGTGAGCACCGGCGCGTGGAGGACAGGCCTAAAACCCTAGAAGATGCACACGTATACGAAAACCGCGTATCGAGTAGGTACCTTGAGCGAGATGCGTGGGACAGGTTCTAGATGTAGCCCCTCACCGCGAAGCCACTGGGCGCGTCGTTTCACGGGATGAGCATTCAGATAGGCAGGGGAGCTGGGGACGTGGTGGCGGCTGTGTGGGTCGCGTGTGGGGCTTGCGGAGGAGCCTGAGCTGTGAGACGATGAAGCAAGGGGAATGCAGGGCCCTGACATCCCGAAGGAAGCAGCGTCCCTGGCGATGTCGCCCGGATGGTGGACACGGTAACCCTAGCTCCCTGGGCTCGGAATCTGCCATTTGCTTGGCTTGCATGGCATATGCGCACATCCTGCACATCACCTGGCGCCATGTCGGCTTCTAACCCGTCACCCGAAACGTGGATGACGAACTGACATCCCGGCCACCAGGCTACGGCCCTTGGCCCGTAACGTGTTCACCGCGGTGGTGGTCACCGAGCCGCTGTGCTCTTCCGCGCTGGAGCTGGTGGGCAACATCGACCGGATGTGGCAGGGTGGCTATCCCATCCGATTCGGTGGGTGACGGCTGTAAAGGGCCGAACACGGGAGGAACGACAGTGAAACCTCCCTCCCTCTCGGAACCAAACAACCCTTGGTGGAAGCCGCATGAAGTAGGCGGCAGCACTGCCGGTGCTACCTCAGTCACTATTAGCCTGACCTTGTGTGCGCCCTTGCAGCTTGAATGCGGGTTCCTTCTGGAGGTGTGTCCTTGCCTCTTGAGGACGCCAACGATAGGCCCCGGAACTCCCTGAACAAAAACCTAACAGCAACATTGGCAAAGCAGTTCAGTACATGCACGCTCGCGCACAACCCGTCGGCGGTCCGTCGCCCATCCGGCGCATGTCTGCCGATGTGGACATCGGCCCCGCCCCCGGGCCCCCCTGTCAGTATAAATATGTCTACCAATTTCCTATACCCCCATGTCCCCGTCCGTCCACGACTGCAGGTGTGGCCTTCCATCTGCCCTCCGTCATCAGCCGGGTGGTGCAGCAGCGCAAGTACCCCCACGCGCACTTGGGGCCGCCCACCTGGGAGGAAATGGACGCCAGGTGGGGGCCGGGCGGGCAGGTGGCGGGGGAAGAGGGTGGGCAGGGCCACGTCCCTGCTCCTTGGCGAGACAATGAAATCGCGGTGTGCACGGTGGGATACCGTGTGGATGTGCCCGTTCGGGTGGGTGCGGCCATGGGCCGTGTAGCCATGGGCCAATGGTGATGTGGCCGTAAGGAGAGGATCCCGGGCATCAGCAGCCCGACCAGGGATGGTTTTGGGGCAAATCAGCGCTCGTACTCGCCGGACGGCCGCGTTGAACGTTGGCCGTTGAGGATCTGGCGGTGGCCAGCAGCTGGGTCTTATGAGAGTTCTTCCCCCCTCTCACCGGACTGTTGCTCTGGCAGCAGCAGCGCAGTTTGCATATGTCGACCAATTTCCTATACCCCGCCTCTCACGGATGTAGCGACGGCATGCTGATGTCTGTGCCGTACTGGCCTCACGCGGGACCCATCCTGCGCCTGGCGGCTGTTGTCCTCCGCCTCTGCTGATGCAGCGAGCGCTTCGGCCGGGGCTTCCTGACCATCCGGGAGGCGTTCGGCCCCACCGCCGCGTGGCGTATGTGGACGGAGGCGGCCGAGTCGGTCACGTGAGTGTGGGGCCTGCTGCCGGCCCGCAGTACAGCGAGGCCTGCAGGGTCTTGGCCGTGTCCTCGTTGCATGCCACACAGGGATAAGGGGCTGTAAACATGGCTGCGCGTAGAGGTAACCCATGTGACGACTTGGTTCGAGAAGGTCCACTAGGTATCGGTGCGTGACACCACTGACAACCTGCAACGGCCCCAACGCGTGGCGTGAGCAACGCGCTTGCGGCACGGTGTACCGTCTTTGCATGGTGGCCATACCATCATTCAGCGAAAAGGAGCACGCTTCGCCCCAGCGTTTGCTTGTCCGTCGTGTGACCTTGCATGTGGCCTCTCCGTACCAGCTCTCGCAATGTTTCCCAACGCAAGGGTTCCTACCCGCGGGCTGTGCCCATGTCACCATCACCGCAACATGCCCACCCCCTCCACGCCGCAGCTCGGGCTACTATTCAGACGTGAAGGAGGTGGTGGACGCGGCCTTCAGCTCCGCCTGGCAGGCCGCCGCCCGCAACCCGCCCCCGGGGACCCGGGCGCGGATTGCCGCCCGCAAGAGCGCGGAGGACGCGCTGGAGATGGTTCAGAATGGGTCCGGGTACGCGGCCGAGGTGCGTGCGGGGCTGAAGGGCGGATGGGGGCCAGTGGCTAGCCGGCGCGTCGCCATGAAGAGCGGGCAGGTGGCGGACTGGACCGCGGGCTGAGCGCTACTGTGCATCGAATCAGATTCGTAGATTCGTACCGGTCGTTAGTTGGTCGTCAGTTGGTCGTTGCGGATTGGATTGAACAATGGCCGTGCAGTCGGCGCAGCAGTGACCGCGCCTAGGCCGCGCATTCGTCCGGGTGGGTGCGCAACCAGCCTCATGGTCTGTGCGCAGTCGTGCTCCCTAGCCGTTGCAGAACAGCCCTGACTCCGCAGTTCATGCATTTGCTCCCCACACAGCGTGCACAATGCCATCTGAGGCCTGCAGCACTCCTTGAAGAGCGCGCCCCGGCTGAAGCAGTGACGCATCCCTTGCTGTCAACGCTTCTGGCGCGCCGGGTGCCGCCCTCGAGGACCGCAGGTGGGCATGCAGCTGTCGGAGACCGCCACGTGGCTGCTGGCCCGGGGCCTGGTGCAGCCGCCCCACGTGTCCGCCGAGCCGCTGGCGACCGGGGAGGTGGACGACCTGGAGGGATGCACCGCGGAGCCGGTCGCGTGGGTGAACGGCTTGGTGCCGAACGTGGGCGGCTCCAACGCGGCCGAGGACATCATGTACAAGTGAGTCTGCGAGCGTGGGAGGGAGTCCGCGTGGGTTGCCGGTGCGGTGAAGGTCGTTCGTGAGCACAAGGTTTCATGAGGGTGCGGCGACTCGGTCTCGGGTGGCGGGCGGAGTCGAGTGGTGGCTGGGTTGGGACTAGGAGGTATTCGGGCTGGGGTGCAGTGTCTAGGCTTGATGTTAAGATGTACGGTAGGGCACGGCAACGCACACCGGAAGTCTGCGTGAAACGTTACCAGGGCAGTGCCCCGTACTACGGCCTTGGCAGTACCCCTGGCCCTTGTCGACTGTTGTTCGCCGCCATGCTCCCACCACCTGGCCACCCCCGCACTTTGCCTGTTGTTGCACATGCGCGCCCGCACCGCATCCGCACGGCCTGTCCCGCATCCCTTCAAGGTCCGCGTCACATGACCTGAGTACTCTCCTCCGTCAACACATGCTGGGTTAGTGTACAGGCTTTTTCGGCTTCAATTCCCGCATCCCGTTTCGTCTGCCTGGCCCCCTCATGTGATTGCTGCTCGCCTTCCTCAGGGTGATGGGGGAGATGCAGCGGCTGCAGGAGGCCATCTACTTTGGCCGCCTGGACGACGAGTCCGCGGGCGGCGACGTGCTGGCCGCCATCCTGGAGATGAACGGCGCGGTGGAGCGCATGAACACGCGCATCGTGGGGCCCAAAGGGCGCAACGCGCAGGTGCGTGGCCTCCCCTCCCCGGGGGCTGCTCTGGGGGTGGGGCGAAGAAGCATGCGTGCGGGCGACCGTGTGTGCCTACCTGCATGCGGGCGGGCGAGGTACGCGGCTGTGTGCCTTGACTCGCCTACTTGCACACCCACACGGGCATATGACGCCGCGCGCACCCCATCCGCCGAACAGCCGCTGCTCTGACGCTGGCAGCTGCGCGCGCTTAGTATGCGGATGCCCACCGCCACCGCATCCCGCGCAATTCCCCCTTTTTGCTATGCTCTGGGGGACTCGTTGTCCCCCGCAGCTCTAGGGATCGGTCTAGTGCGCACTGCAATCGACCTCAAGAGACCGATCCATCGCCGGGGCCCCACCCGCCCAATCCCCGGCAATGGCGCGCAGGTCCTCAACGTGGCGCCGCTGCTCCGCCACAACGCGTACCCCACCCTGCGGCCACTGTACAGCGAGGCCGGCGCCAAGGCCGCCAGCACGCGCGTGGCGCCCGTGACGCACTACGTGGCCGCTGACCTGTCCAGCGACCCGGGTCGCCAGCTGGTGGCGGAGGTGGGTCGGAGAGACGCGGGTCGGCAGGGGGGCTGCGCAGCCTCGCGGCCCGCCGACGACAATCTGACAACAGTCTGACAGGAGACGAACGGACATGTGTGACTTGGCAGAGCGCCGTCCAGACAGTACCTGGCACCTGCCCGCTTCATCGACGCAACACGCTGGCATCGCAATTTCTACAATTCCCAAGCATGATCTGACCTATTCTGTCCCGGTAGGCAACAGCTGCACGATTGATTCCTTGGCCCCACCCGTCGCCCCGTGCCCTACCCCTGCACAGTCCCTCCGCTACTTCTCCGAGCTGTCCTCCGGCTCCACCACTCGCGGGCGCGTGGTGCTGGTGGCCAACCCCGCCCACCCTGGAGCGCTGCCCAGCACGCTGGAGCTGCTGCAGCAGGCGGCGCTACTCCAGCTGGATGTGGGGGTCACCCGGGACAAGGTGAGGGGCACGCAGGGTTTCAGAGCCGACGGATCCACAGCAGGACAGGACGGCTCTGTTTGTCGCCCGTTGCTTCCTGGTGATCCTCCGTGGATCTCCCCCGAGGGTTTTTCGCCCCCTGTTCAGTTCGGCTGCCCTGTATGTATCTCCAGTGCTTGACTGTACAAGGGGAGGGGAGGGCTGCGGGCATCAACAGCCTTGAGAGCCCAAAATTTCGATCGCGGTTACCGATGCTGTCTGTTTCTACCCCGTTGCATGTGGTTAGATGTGGGCTTTACCTCAACCCTGCGTTGGCCCGAACCGACGGCATCCCTGACCAGGTGATTAAGTTCTTGGCACGCCTGCTTGCGGACAGTTCCCTGGTGGAGCACCTGGCCGGGGAGGTGGTGACGGGTTCGGCGGATATGGCGCATCCGGCGGTCAAGTATGCGGAGGAAACAGGTCGGGTGGAGTGGGGTGGGGTAGGGGTTTAGTTGAAGAGAGAAATAACCCGAAGAACACAGGGGGGGAGGGGTAGGGCGGCATGGGAGCTGAAGCGCGGAAGCTGGCGGAGGTGGCCTGCTGTTGTCGTCCGGTAATGGACACCCCTGTTGCACATGGGCGGCAGCGCGGTCGCGCCGCCGCGCGGCATCGCCCGGCAACACTTGGGGTGTTCGCTTACGTTACGCCCCGGGGTGAGAGAACCCGGCAGGCAAGGCAGAAAATCTCGCACCCCACTCCCTTGGGTTTCCCCGCGGGCCCATCGGTACGGAACTTGCCTGGCGTTGTGGTTGTGAACTTACCCGCCCCGAGGCATGAACGCGCGGTGAACCCCTCTGGATATGCCCCAGGCCTGGACGGCACCGCCCTGATGTCGTCCTTGGCCAAGGCAGTGGAGGAGGCCCTCACCGAGCAAGAGGGCGGCGCGACGGCCTTCCGCGCCGCGCAGTCGAACTTGTGCCGCACCGTGTTCAAGCTTGAGCCGGGCGCGGCGGCAGTCATCAGCAACGGCCGGGTGACGCCCGTGTACAAGCCCGGCAGCGAGGTAGGGAGGTTTCGGGGCCCGTGGGCCGAGGGCACATGGCTTTGCCCCTATGCCGGGGCGGGGACGCGACCCGCGTGGATTTATGGCAGCTGCCGCGCCGACGGGGGATGATGGCACATCGCTATGCAAAGCCCGCAACCACTGTGCCTCTGGTCCTTCATGACGAGTTGCAACCGCGCCGTTCTCCAAAAACCTAACAAATGTACTTGGCGACCGCCGAGCCCTCCTCGGTGCTTGACGATGCCAACTAGAAGCCCCACGGTGATGAGACATGTGCCGGAATCACCCACATCAGCCACATTGCGTCGCTCCCGACACGACCTGTGGTCTCCCTGACGACGGCTGCCGCAGAGCATGGAGCTGCTGGCAGAAGACCTGTCCCTGCTGCAGCTGGTGACGGCGAGCGGGGCGGCGGCGGCGGTGGCGCAGGCGCTGCAGAAGGCGCACACCGAGGGTCCGGGCATCATGGTGAGCTGGGATGGGGCCACCCGGTGGGACGCGGACGCCAGTGAGCGCGCATCGGGACCCAATGAACAGACCGCTCGGCGTCCATTGCGCCGAGCGGTCTGTTCATTGGGGCATGTAACATGTGCACCGCATGTGACGGTGCTATGCCGTATTAGAGGTTTCGGTCCGGCGCATGTTACGTGTTGGCTTTTTCTGGAGGCCAGCGACTTCGTCATGCGTCATCAGCCGCAGGCGCATTCTGCCCCGTACATCTGCTGACGAAGCACATAAGGGCGCGGTGCGTTTGCCTGTTGCCATGTCCCCTCCGTATCAAAATCCTCCTTGTCCCCATCACACCCTCCCCCACCATCCCACCCGACAGGGCATCCCGCCCGGGCTGAACAACCCCAACGTGCTGAGCGCGCTCTCCGACATTGCCGGCCTGGTGACGTCTGCGCTGCGGGCCGCCAGTCGCGCCCAGGCGCACGACAGCACCGCGGGCGGCTCGCGGATGTCCGCGGGGTCGTCCAGCCAGCTGCAGCAAGTGATGGGCATGCTCAAGGGGCAGGCGCTGGAGGTGAACCAGGGGGGCCGGGGCGCGGAGGGCTGTGGACCCGCAGACGAGCGGCAGCGGGCGGCCAGTGGGGTCCCGGGCCATGTCCTCGAGAACACTGCGGTAGCGCAGCCAGGGAGATACCTATTGGGAATGTAGTTTGCGGAACCGGAGGCCGGGTTTGGGGATGTCGGAATGGACGCCGCCGGGGCCTGCCATAAGCCAGTGACAAGGGGAACTATCCTGGTTCCAAGCCTGCGAAGTGTTACCTTGTTTCCTCCTATGATCCATGCTTACCCCACTGCATCCGGAAAACCCCCCTCAGGTCCCCGGCGGCCCGGACCCTCCCTTCCACTTGGAGGCCATCCTGAACCCGCTGTCCCGCCCCGCCCAGCGCCTGTCCGCGCTGCTGCTGCTGCTGAGGGAGGCGCTGGGCCCCTCCATGAGCCTCACACTCAACCCGCAGCGGGAGGTCACTGAGATGCCGCTCAAGAGCTACTACAGGCAGGAGTGGGAGCGAGAAGGGGGAGGGGGAAAGGGAGGGGAGGGGAACGGAGCGACGGGCGGACTGCAGCGCGGCTCGCTAGGGGGGAACGGTGCGAAGAAAAATCAGCGCACGGTTCAGCAAGGGACGCGCTTGGAGTGCCGGTTAGCAAGGCCCTGTTACTTGTTGAAACTGGGAGAGAGCAGCGTCGATGAGGGTGATCGCGAAGGGAAGGGGTTGCATGACGCTGGCGGTGTTCGGAGGGCCCAGCGCGCCGGGGTGGGGGCGGGGCCTGGATTGTGTACAGTCTGTCCACTGATGCGGATCCCGTGGTTTGCCCGCCCTGCACCCCGCCCCCACAACCCACCGCGCACGTGCGCGCGCGTGTGCACAGGTTCGCGCTGCCCCAGGGGTTGGGCCCTGGGGAAGGCCCTCCGGGTCCCCCCACCGCCTACTTCTCCCGCCTGCCCGCCCGGCGGGTGCTCACCCTGAACCTGGACGCGCCGGAGGCCTGGCTGGTGGAGCCCGCTGCAGCGCTGTATGACCTGGACAACCTGAGGCTGGAGGACGTCGCGGGGGAGGTGCGCTGAGGCGCGGGGGTGGGGGGCGACGTCCTGGTGGTCACGTCGGGAAATGGAGGCCAATCATACCGACTAGTCTCGCCGCGCTATTTGGTTACTGTCGGTAACGTCGCCGCGCAAGGTCGCTGTTCGTCTATGTGGCCGACCGACCCGCGGACACGTCAGACCCACGGGCCCACCCCGCCACCCGACCCGACGGCGCGCTGTGCAGGTCGCCTTTGCGGAGTTCGAGCTGGACGCGTTGATGCTCACCGGGTCGTGTGTGGACGTGACCGCCTCGGGCCGCATGGTGAGCCGCGGAGCGGCGCATAGCCTGGACTGACGACTGGGGTCCACCCTTGTCCAACCGGGCGTAGTTTCCGTCACCAGTGGTACTGTTGTTTGGCTGAGGTTGCTCCAGTTGAAACGTATCACCACCGTCCTTATGCAGGGGCACTAGTTCGGGGTGGGCCGCGTCATGGGGCTGACCTTCCTCTGCAACCCCCCTGCTGACCCCCGCGCCCCTCCGCCCCTCGGCCCCCCCGCCCCTCGGCCCTCCTCCGCAGACCCCGCCTCGCGGCCTGCAGCTGCACCTGGGCACCCCCGCGCAGCCCCACGTCGTGGACACGCTGGTCATGGCCAACCTGGCCTACTTCCAGCTCAAGGTGAACTGTTCGAGCTGCTCGGTGTGCCTAGGAAGGGCAGACCCACCACCGTGTGTACCCACCGCGTGTTTTGAGTGCACACTGAGCATCGTCTTCTTGAGTGGTTGAGTATGCGCACCACGTACGCGTACCTGTGTGTGTGTGTGTGTTGTGTGTATGAAAGTGGGGAGGAGGGCAGGGTGCAGAAGGGTAAGGTCTGCAAGGCAGGGCCCCGTCAATCGGCGACGATGGACGTCCTCGGGACGTGAAGATCGCGGGAGCGCGCTTTGGACTCGATGTCAGGCTGCTTCCAAAGTTGTCCGCGGCTCAACGTTCCCTCTCTTCCGGACACCCCGTCCCTCGCTTCCAGGCCGCACCGGGCCGCTGGCTGTTGTCACTGGCGCCCGGGAGGTGAGCCGAAAGCGGGCTGGGTTCAGCTTCCGAACTTCACGGCGTTGTGCTGTACTGTTTCCCACTGGCCTAAGTGCGCCGCTCTTGCAGCGTGGTGCTGACGCGGCTATTAACCCTAAACCGCGGCTACAAACCCAAAACCGTGGCCTACACCCAGATCTCTGGTTGCCATTGCCGTATTGACACCAACGTCATAACCTCGTACAGCCAAGGCACTTTGCCCAGCGCACAATCTCGCCGGAACTCACTTCCCTTCCGCGCGCCTGCCGTGCCCTCAGGTCGCGTGACCTGTACCTACTGCAGTCGAGCACAGGCACCAGCGTGGACGTGTTTGCGGACGAGGAGGAGGCGGATGAGGAGGGCGCCGGCACGGTGGCGGTGCGGGCTGAGGGCCGCGGTGATGACGACGTGAGCACCCAGGTCCTCATTTCCAGCTTCCAGGGTGAGCTGGGGCAATCGGCTGTGGGCAAGCATACACATCATAGACCGTGTCGGGATTTGTGAGGGTGTGCGCAATGATGGGGGGGACCTCGAGTGTGGTCCTGAGCCGCACTGCGCGGTGCACACCATGGTGCTCAAGCGGACGTGGTGCGGCTGGTATGTGGGGTGAGGCTAGTCGCGCGTGGGAAGGGGGCGCAGGAGGGGGGGGGCTGTCAAATAGGTGGGAGCGTGAGTGCGCCCAGATCGCGCAATCGCCGCCACTGGATGCACCGTTGGCACCTTGCATTGGGCTTCCTTCGGCGCCGCGAGGCAGGGTCGCATCACAGCGCGCCAACAGGGGCGTCTAGCTGGCGGCCATTATGGTACATTCTCCTCATTTGGGCTCATAGCTCATTGTCCGCATCCGCGCGCCCACTGCCTTCCCTCCCTTCGCTGTCGTCTCTCACCTCCGCCCCCCTTTTGCAAGGCAAGCACATGATCCTCCGAGTGCGCAAGCGCCCCGGCATGGAAGCGGAGGACATTCTGCAGACGGAGGGCCCCGCGGACGACTCGTACGACTCGTGGGACCCCGACATGGTGCGTGGCGGGGATGTTCCGACGGCCCGTGGGCGGGACCGCGGCGTCGATTGGCTTCGGTGTCGAACAACTCAGCTGAAAGGATGTCCGCGCCCTGTGTGCAATCACCGAAAGCGGACAGCACGGTGCTGCGATGGTCTCAGCCGTGGTTCGGGTAGCGACCCCGAGGTGACGGGATATGCGGTGATGGAGGGTGGTTTCGGGTACCTCGGCTGCGAAATATATGTGTGGATGTCCATCATGGGCCGGCGTGTGCGCGCATCTTGCCTCGAGTGTGTCCGCACTTTGCAACAGGTGAGCAAATCGGCCGCCCACCCGGCCTTGTCACGCTGTGCTCAGGACGACGATGAGTACGAGGATGACGATGAGAAGGCCGCGTCACCGCCAGCCCCCGGCGGTCTGATTGGCAAGATGTCGTCGCTGATCAAGTGGGTGGTCAAGTATGTCGGGACCTGAGGGACGAGAGGGGCCGGGCTGGGGGTTCGGGTTGGGTTGGGTTGGGTTGCATTTGAGGCTTGGTGGAATGCGTGGCACGGGTGGGAAGAGTTTGGAGGCCATTGAGGCACACTAGTTGTCGACGGAGGCAGCGGCTTCATGAGAAGGGTGGCCGAGCGAGCTCCCAGTCGCGCGTGGCCGACGTTGTTGACGTCGTATGGCTGGCCGACGTGGATGCGCCTCTTGAGCGTGTCGCCTCTGCCGCCCCTGACAGGGGCAAGGGAGGCCAGGAGGGCGGTACCGGAGGTGAGGGCAAGAAGTCCAAGCAGCTGCGGGGCGGTGACGTCATCAACGTATTCACGGTGGCCTCGGGCCACATGTACGAGAGGTTGCAGAAGATCATGATTCTGTCGGTGCTAAGGCACACCAAGTCCAGGTGGGGCTTTTGCGCGTTGTGGGCCAACACTACTGAGGGCAGGTTACTGGGCGGCACTTGGGGGACTGCGGCGGGTGTGGATGGGCGACATGTGGGACTCCGGCGATACAAGTGAGCACAACGACCAGTAACTATTTATTGCGTCGACGAGCAATTGCACGGCGGGAGCCTGCATGCGGCACACTCGGGTCGTAACGATCGTCGCACCTTGGTGGGCCGGCTCGACCAAGCTGTTCAGTGTGGTCAGCTGGCCGCGGTTTGCAATGCACTGAGAGAACCAATGGTGCAACTGCATGCGTGGCGGGGAATTCAAAGGAGGTGAACACACAGAGATGCGGTCACCCACACACCCACACCCGCATTCACGCTCACGTGCCGGCTTGATTGCAGGGTGAAGTTCTGGATCATCAAGAACTACATGAGCCCCCAGCATAAACAGGTGAGTGCTGCCTTCGTCGGTTGGGACACACGGCTGCGCAGGATTGCATGGTCCAAAGGGTCACATGCAGGTGGGGTGTGCAGGTCCCTTCTCTGAAGTGTCCCAGCTATTTGCACCGGCGCGGCGTTGCGGGGGGCATGCTGTCCGTTCGGGTCCCTGACCAGTCCGTGCGGCGATAAGCGCCCTGCTGCATCAATCGACTAAAAAATACGATGACTACATGCCCCGCGTGTTGACCCTGTCAAGTTCCGCCCCTGCTTCGGGTCCTCCTAGGTCATCCCGGCCATGGCAGAGCTCTTTGGTTTCGATTACGAGTTCGTGACGTACAAATGGCCGCACTGGCTGCACAAGCAGGTGAGGGGGACGCTCTCCCGTGTTGTCAGGTACAGACATGTCGTACGAATGTATTACGTGACGTTGGATGGCGGCGCCGGGAGTCAGGTGATCATACGCTCACCTCATGCAGCCCCGGTGACAGTTTTACTCCAGAGGATGTAAAGTTGGGGCCCGACACGTATGAATGCAGCAGGCTTTGAAGCGCGGAATGCAGAAAGCCGTCACGCGACTGGGTCGCCTGCGTGTTTTTCCGACACGCACTCCCCGACCTCATCCTCCCTCCCCTGCCCCCGCCCCCAGACCGACAAGCAGCGCCTGATCTGGGCCTACAAAATCCTTTTCCTTGATGTGCTGTTCCCGCTCGGGGTCGACCGCATTATATTTGTCGACTCGGATCAGGTGTGTGCATGTGCATGTGGGGGCCGGGGGTTGTGGGCGGTAGGGGTTCGGCCAGCGTGGGGTAACGGCATGTGGTGAACCGGGGAACCCCAACAGGCCGCACCAGGGCACCCCGCCGATATGTACTGAAGAGCACGGCCACCGATGATGGACATCAGCTCAGCCTTCGGCAGACGTGAGGGACTCTCTGGGCGGAACTGTCGCCGACATCTGCGGTCCAAGATCGGGTTGTGTCGCCTCTGCGGGCCTGTCATGGTCAAGAGTACGGCAATGGCCTCTGCGCCCCATCCCCGACTATAGCACCAACCGCTGTGCATGCGCGGGCGCGTTGAGCTTACTGCATGCGCGGCAGTGTCTGACCACTTGGGTCGTGCCATGCGGCTCCACCCTACCCCGCCTCCAACCCTCTTCTGCAACAGGTCGTGCGCACAGACCTCGCGGAGCTTTACCACAAGGACATCAAGGTACGGGTGTGCCTTCGGTCAGGTCCGACCAACCCAGCCACTGGCCTGATGCATCTGTAGTACCGTTACATATACCGAACTGCCACGGTACCCGGCTGCCTGGTGCCTGATATGGCAATGCTGCCCGAATTCAGCCACCCTCCGGCCCCGGACCGCGGCATGTTGTTCGCCGCTGACGCTCGGAAACCCTTCTCTCGCCGTCCCTCGCCTGCTTGTCTCCCCTCCAGGGCGCCCCCTACGCCTACACACCCTTCTGCGACAATAACCGGGAGATGGACGAGTACCGCTTCTGGAAGGGCGGTTTCTGGCGGGATCACCTGCAGGGCAAACCCTACCACATATCGGCGCTCTACCTGGTGGACCTCAAGAGGTTCAGACAAATCGCGGCGGGTGAGCCAGCCACCACTCATCATGGGGGGGAGGGGGGAGGGGGGAGTGGCACTTCGCCGGCACTCTGTGGAGAGCGCGTGCTCAGGTGGTGTCGGCTGGGTGCTGTATGGTGGTGTCGGCCGGGTGCTGTATGCGTGGATGGGCTTGTGGCGTTCAGCTGCCTTCCTGCTCGTGTGCGCCCCCGCTTCACCCCAATGCAGGCGATCATTGTCTGATTTTTTTGTCGATCCTTACGCTGTTTGCGCCTGGTCGCACAGCGGCTGACGCCGCGTTCGCTTGTTATCGATGGTTGTCCGTATTGTTGCAAGGGTAAAATGCATTTCCCGTTCCGTCGCGCCGCCCCGGCCCGATCACTCACCCTTGCAGGCGACCAGCTGCGTGTGGTGTACGACCAGCTGAGCAAGGACCCCAACAGCCTGGCGAATTTGGACCAGGACCTGCCCAACTATGCGCAGCACAACATTCGGATTTTCTCGCTGCCACAGGTGCGTGCGCCCCTGAGGGTGTGTGTGTCAGATGTCAAACAACATCACGCTTGACCCCGCCAGGCCTAGGTAGAGAGCTTACATCACCGTATGGCTGGGTCCATCAACGCACAGAACATCGAAAAGTGTTCCCTGCCTGCGGGGATGAATCCCGGGGGATGGACGCCACCCGCTTTGCTCCCAACGAAGCCTTAATAATGAGACTAAACGTCGTGCCAGCCGGTGATGCCGAAGCCCAGCTGCCTTTCTTCGCGGGTGCGCGCCCCCGCAGGAGTGGCTGTGGTGCGAGAGCTGGTGCGGCAACGGCACCAAAGCCAAGGTGCGGCGAAATCTAGACCGCCTGCCTGCCCGAATGCGTGTCCGATATCATTGGCCGCGGATGGACGGCGTTCTCCGTAACGGGTGCCGCCAAGCTGTGTTGTGTCAGGGCCTTTGTCCTTATAGCTTCGGGACCAGCCCCCGGTACCGCCGGTGCCTGTCCAACTGTCAGAGGCTCGTAAGGGTAAACCAGGTTGGCCTCCTCTTGACGATACTGCTTGGCGGTGGCCACTTAGCAAACGCCCCTCGGTCGCCTGCTTTGCCGCGCACCAGGCTAAGACCATTGACCTGTGTAACAACCCCAAGACCAAGGAGCCGAAGCTGACAGCCGCCCGCCGCATCATCGGGCCGTTGTGGGAGGAGCTGGACCGGCAGCAGGAGGAGGTCACACAGATGGTGCAGGTGAGGGCGGAAGGGGCAGGGGCCTTGAGGAAAGAGGGTTGAGGGTTTGCGGGTGGGGACCATCGCTGCTGTTTGCGGCCTTGCGGGATCAGTCAGGAGTTTCAGGTTGTGGCTCTGCTCATGCCGTGCGGTTCTGCTGCACCTGCTTGCTCCACGGTTGGCCAGCGTGCTGTGATGGACGTCCTCGTGATGGACTCGCTCGGGTGCTACACTAGCCCTGTCTGCACCCCATGCGGCCGCTGCATAATTTGCCGGCCCCAGAGTATGCTCGAGGCACGGGAGGAGGTGGTGGCACCGCCGGCGGCGCCGGTGGGCAGCGGAATAGCCGCGGGCGACACCGCTTATGGGAGACTTGGTGAGCTGGAGGTGGAGGCAATCGATGGAAGCCCATCGACGCCGTCCCCTTCACCCGACAGAACCGAGCTCTGAGGCCAGGAGGCAGCGGTGTTGCATGCAGTGTATTTTCAATGACCTGTCATAGCAGTGCGGATATCACTGGGGCTGTGCGCCTGGAAAATCTGCTGCCTGAGTTCCCAGGAAGTCCTCGTGGGGAGAGGGTGTGCACGGGCATGTGGGTCAGGCCGGAAGGTACGGAGTCCAGGGAGGGGACCGCGAGCTGGGTGGTGACAGGGGTTGTGAGCATGCCTTGCTCGTGTGATTGCGGGGCAAGGGGGGAAGGGGCCATTTGCGTGTGCATGTGTTCTGCAAAGATGTATGTCCGTATGGGAGCGAGGCTTCAAGGCAGGACCGGAAACGTACCTCACCTCCCCTTGGAGGCCTGCCTGGGGGTCCTCGCCCTACGTGATACATGTCATACCGGGCTCACTCCGGGCCCCCCTGGCCAGGGACGGCCCGCCCTCGAACCACGTACCTCCAAACGTCGCCGCGACCTAATGTCCGTGAACGGTGCGGCCGTAGCCAGGTCACAGATGGTAGGTTGTCGAAAACGTGAGCAAAGCTCAGTGTGCGCCTGATTTCGTGTGTATGTCTGCGGTGAAATGGTCATGTGGCTACTTGTATTTGAGGAATGGGTGTGTGCCCACATTTGGTGCACGCGGGCAGAGAGCAGTCCCGTTTTCGTCAACATGTACGGACGTGGATACAGCGCTTGGTTGGTTGTGGATTGGGGGTAGAATTACGGTTGAAAAGTCACGGCGCAACGAACACACTTTTAGGGCCGTATTCCACGTAAAGCTTTAACTACTAAAAATTACGGCCATCACCGTGACCTGGGGCGCGGCCACCACGGGTACCACCGCCGCCGCTTTATGGGTTTAGGGTCTTTATAATGGCACTGAGCGCCACGTGAGGGGAATGTGGCTCCTTCCATGGCCTCGTCCTCCACGTGCATCATGTCCAGCCGGCAGGGGCCCGGGGGCTGTCACCCGCAGCGACACCTCCCGGTTGTCATACGGTATCCCCACGCCCAAGCCGCGTGCGCACCCGCCCAGGTGCCCGAGCCCCCGCTGCCTCGCGGGAGCGAGCCCGCCGCCTCCGCCGCCGCCGCCACGGCACCCGGAGGCCCGCGTGCCACAGCGTGCGCCCGGCGGGTATCCATCCTCGCCTTTCAATGCGCCGCTGCCAATCCCCCTCCTTGCGCCTCCCCCCTCCATGCTCCATGTGCCGTCCACGATTCACACGCCTTCCCCCTCCACGAGCCTTTTCAGTCCCCCCTGCACACCCCACCACCCTCCCCCTTCTACGAGCCTTTCACCTGCCCCCTCGACCAGCCTTTCTCCTCACACCTCGACGAGCCTTCCTCCTCCCCCATACATAGCATGGGGGTCAGGCTACGATAAGCAGCGGAAAGAAAACTCATCGAAGAACCAGTTGGACCTGCTGCGCAACACGCCACACCAACCTGCAACACGCCATTATTGTCTGAATTGCTAAGCGGCTGACCATCTCCAAGTTCGCTGGCTTGCCTAGTTACCAACGGTATCCTTTCACAAGCATGCTAGCTCCATGATGCCGCATATCGTTGTTCGTTGGCGCTGGCATACGGCCACGTCCAGTCACGTCCACCTCCACTGGGCCTGATGAGAGACCGGGAGCAGTTTCGGCACATAACAGGTACTGCAGGGGAGGACACGGCAGTGCCGTACTTGTACGCATACCGGCATACGGTGGCCTGCGAGCTGCTACCCCCGACTGCCTGAGGAGAGGCGCCGCTGTCTCGAGACGACAGCAGCCGCTGCACCAAGCCCCCGAGACCCATCGAGGCTACGCGCCCTCGTGTACGCGTTAATCCTCCAAAGCCAACTACCAATTACCAATCAAGTCATGCAGGCAGGCAGTGAATCGGTCTGCCTGTCAGCCGAAGAAGAGTTAGTCAGTCAGTCCACAATCAAGTCATCAGTCAATCTAACCCATGGGTTGGTCAGCTTCGTTGATCAGTCGGTCACTGCAGTACAGCAGGTGCGGTGGTACTGCTTTCCGTGCAGTCTCATCATGTTAGCATGGACCCTGGGGCAGCAGCTGGGGCCAATGCCCCACATACGGCTGGGCGGGCTTGCAAAGGCTTGGTGGTGGATATGGGCTGATGGGCGGATGGGCTGGGATTCGATGTGCATTTGGTGTATGTGTCGTCGATCGAATCCCACGTGTAGTGCTGCACGTGCTCTTGATTGGGAGTCCTGGACCGCTGGTGTCTTGCCCTGCCTAGCATTCCGTTGCCCTCGCTTTCATAGTGATTTACATCGATTGTGAGTATGGCCGAAGAGCTGCAGGGGCCTGTATGTCCGTGTGCATGGTGACACCGTTGGGTCCCGGCGGGTTGTAAGAGCGTCACTGCTGCAGGGCCGAATGTGGGGTTGGTGGGGTCATTGCAATCAAAGAATGAGGTAGTCCGTTCCGGAGCCAGGCAGGTCTGGCGCTGCCGGAAAGAGGTCCACTGTGGCCCGAGCCCAGTGCAGGGCATGATCCCGCTCGCTGCGGTGCGGTGCAGAACCTAACAAGAGGCTACTACAGCATGGCTAAGCCGAACCTCGCACGAGCCTTAGATGGTGACCTCTACGAGGGGTGCTGAATTCCCCAGCGGGTGAAGCGGGTCGTAGAGGGCTAATAACTACCCTCCGCCAGGACAAAGCGAAGGCTGCTGTGTAGAGTGCAGTGGTGTACGGTTAGGGAGGCGGTGCAGCATGCACGCGGCCTGAAGTTGATTCAGGAGCACCAGAGACTCCGGCAGTTTGCAATAACTGGTCGTGTCCCACAGCGACAGTGTGGCGTGCTCACCAACGATAGGTGGAAACTCTAGGGTGGAAAGGGCCCATAGAAGTGACGCGGTGGGCGTTAGCGTATAGGACTGACATGGTGCAGGCCTCAGAGCGCGCCCCCCTTAACACACGCCAGGTTGAGCAGACACCGGTGTAACAATAATAATAACAATATATAATACCGAGTCAACGAAGAGCTACGGTGTTAGTTGCAGAAGCAAGGGCCGATTCATCATCAGTTCTGGCAGATAGATAGGAGGAGCCCAGCGGGTACATACCAACACTGCAAGCATGCATGCACAGCCCGCCCTGCCTTTGGAACTTACGTCCCGTCTGCTCAGGCGTGAACTCCGCCGCCGCAGGCGCAGGTTGCTGGATGGCGGCGGGATTGAAGTCGGCCCTGGGGTAGGAGGCCTCCTACCCCAGGGCCGACCCTAGGGTCAGGTTATTAGTTGCTTGGGCGGCACGGCGGGAGCGAGAGGTAGGTAGGGTTGCGTTGTCCATCAAGTGGGTTGCGGCGGCCGGGTATGACATGGCATGCATGCAACCGCATCATCATTCCTTTCCATGGTAAGATAGGCATATCATCAAAGATTGTACGTACATAAGAGAGGTCTACGTACGAATGAACCGATGCGGGCACAGCATACATGGGTAATAAACTGCCATACATGGGTAATAAACTGCCATCTATCACAAGTCGGTTTATTTCCAGAGAGGATAGCGGTTTGCGGGGCACACCAAGACGGGTGCGTGTTGTGATGGGTGTCATGAAGGGCTGGCGCCAGTTGCGGCTGTAACACAAGGCTTCACACCTTACACAATATCATTATCATTATCATCATCGTAATGTGTCATTCCTAACTCCCGGTTAACTTCTGGTGTCCGTTTCGTTTCCGTTTCCGTTTCTGCTTACGGAACCAGCTAGGCCGCACAGGGCCGCACCTCCCTGGAGACACCCCAACACATCCGCACTACTAAGTCCCTACCGTCAGCCATTCTCGGTATCTTTTGGTACCACCATTCAGGACTCGAGTAGATGCTTACTATCTGGTGTCTCCGCCCTTTAGTCATCACTAGCCGTTCTTGTTAGATCGCGTCTTACAGTGGTGCGAATTTCCAGGCGGCTAGGGTCGTGGGGTCGAACCCCGAAAGCAACGGACTGGTGCACACGAGGCATACTTGATTCTCGCTGTTATCCCACCTGAAGGTAGATATCCTCCGGGAAGGCGATACTCATCAGCCCTTACAAGCAAAGGCCCTCCATTCGTAGCCATGACGAGTATTATAGATCGGCCTGGAGTCGGCCGAGGACGTTCGCTCCAAGGGGGGGGGAAGAGTGTAACAGGAATTCGAGCCCCTTAGCATCAAGTGCGCTTTTCAGCCTCGTGTTACGGCGGCAGACAGCACGCAATGCATAGATCTCGCGGATGTGTGAGGTCGGACGCACGGAGAAGATGACCCAGATGCACAATGCGTAGATCTGTTGCGCAGACGTGAGAGGTCAGAGAAGATAACCCAGATGCGCAGTACGTAAATCTCGCATTGCGCATCTGGGTCATCTTCTCCGACCCTTTATCTCACATACACCCGCGCACCAGGTCTACGCATTGCACATCTGGGTCATCTTCTCCGTCCGACCCCTCACATCTGATGTATTAAATCAAGAGCGCGACGTACATGTGGCACGAGGGCGGCGGCGCGGTGCGCGCGTGCGTGCGATAGATGGAGAGCGATCCAGCGAGTACGCCGGTGTTACTTTGAGACGGAGACCTGCGGATGACGAGTGAGGGAGCGAACCACATGAGGAGAATTCTTTAGATGGAAATAATTGAAGGATTCTATGGTATCGGGTTGCGTGTTGTGCGCGGTTTGATGAGGTGCAAAAGCTGCGCAGGGCTGCATGCGCTCGCTCGCGGCCGCGGTTCCAGCAGCTGCCGCCGATGCGAGGAGTTTCATGCGATTTGCTTGCCAGATCAAAGACTCACGTGGTCTGGTGTTTCTTGGTAAAGAGCGGGTCTTCGTCGGCAACTTGGGGGCTCTGGAGACGCTGGTCAGGTTTTTGTGTAGGTGTTATCAGTGAATATTATAAATCTCCTTGAAAGTATCGACAGCAGAAGAACAGAGGGAAGGGCCTGGTATAGTGCGCGAATAATTACGGTGTACGGATCGAGGCGCGGATCGTGTTCTGATGTCGGCTTAATAAGAGAAAAACTGATGAGGGTTGGATTTTTAAATTTGTGAGTATTGTGAGCGTTGTTTGGTAGGAGTGAGACGGAAGGTCCGGTTTCGTCAATCTGCTAATGCAGGTGCAAATGCATGGCCCGTCTGCAAGGTGTAACAACGTCTGAACTGAGGAACAAATTCCTGAAGTCGCATGAACGTGTTCGTTAAAGATTTCGCGGGACGTCGTCGGACGGCACCGGAATCCGGCACCCGCTACACGAAAGTTACGTTCTTTGACTTTGGCAGCGCCAGCTATAAAACGGCTATGCAAATTGATGGTAGTTTTTACAGGAGCACAAACCATGCACAAATGATCAAAATGGCGAAATGGAGGCAATGCCGCGAATTCGCAATCCCTTGCGTTGAAAAGCGTTGATGTGATGGTGCGGAGTGGCAGCGTTGTACCGAGTGCGGGGGTAGGGGAAGGGGCAGCAAGGAAGGGGCGTCTCCGATCCGGTCAGTGGGAGCCGTTATGAGCCCCCGATGAAAGCGGGGCCCTGGGGATTCGAAGGTGACCGGCTTCATATCTGCACACCGGCCAAGGACCACAAAACCTTCCATCTGGCCATTCTCCACTCCACCCTCCTCCCTGGTCTATCCATTATCCCCCTGGTCATTCCACGCCCCCCCCCAGGCCAGTCCCCGCCTTGGCATCCCTAATATCTTGTTAATTAGAGCAGTCGCCCACTGCACCACGCCATTAGACACTCAGCGCTGTCGGGATTCGAACCCGTCACCCACCCGCTGGTGGGTGCTGCCGGAGAAACGCCACCTCGCCACGTCATCCCAACATCCTACCTCACTGCTTGGCGACACGGGCTCAACATTTCAACTGGCCGTATCCTCGCCCCCACGGTTGGCCCGTCCACTCATCTCTGCCGCCCGAGCATCGGATGACACCGTAAAACACAAGAAAGGGAGGTTTCCGCTGCGGCGATTTGCCGTACACATGCCGTACGGTCGAGCGCTGGCGGCCCCTAGCCGCGCCCAGAGGCCCCCTAGCCGGGCTGGCCCACAGTGCAAGGGAGGTCCGCAGGGCCGGCCTGTTCACGCGCCCCTGCACCTCTCGCCAGCATGCACATGGGCACACACACGGCAAACTGAGGACGAAGAAACCCTAGGAACCGCCTCACCACACAGACCATCGCGCCAACACGTGTTACCCGCTGGACACACAGCAAACGGCCAGAAGAAGGAGAGCCACGCCCCGCGCCTCCGTCCCTGCACCTCACTAGCAATTCCTGCGCGAGCTGCAGGCTGGCCTTAACTCGCGGCACATTCACCCCGTCTACACTGCATGCCAACAGCCACAGTCCGTGCAGCACCCATGCCCACCCCGGCCGGGGCAGCACGGCCACTACACACCGGCCCGCTGGCCGCCGCCACGAGCACCTCCGCTCTGCTCGCCACCGGTGTTCCGTGTGCCGCGCCCAGCGCCAGCGCCAGCACTGATCCTCATTGCCGCCCGCCGTACCAGCGACGTGTTATGACTACGCTGACCAATTGTCCGACCAGCAATCCGACCAGCCGCAGCGACCGGGTGGGCCGACAACCACATCGCACACCTGCTGCTTGCCCTGCACCTACCTTGATGAAGTTGATAGTCCGATCGGCTGCAGCGGCCGCGGCGGAAGGCAGTCCAAAGCCGGGTCGAGTTCGGGTGACGGCGATGGCCGGGGATGCCGCCGGCACCGCCGTGCGCGGCGCCGCTGCCTGCGGTGGCGTGCCGCCTGAGGGCTGCCTCGTCCCGACCACCGCCTCTGAGGCCACGCAGGCGGCGCCGCCGCCGCCCTCATCTTCGTCCACCTCCAAATCCTGGCTCTCGCTGCCCACTCCGATGAAACCCACGGGTCCGCCCTGGCTGCCGTCCAGGGCCATGTACGTGCTGAGGCCCGTGCACCGCCGCCGGCGCTTGTACGACGACGCGGCGGCGCCGTTGGCCCCGCCGGCGCCGCCGCCAGCATGGTGTTGGCGCCGGCGGAATGCAGAGTACTCAGTCTGCGAGTCGCAGAAGGCGCGCTTGCCGCCGCCTCTTCTGCCGCCGCCACCGCAGCCGCCGTTGCGTCTGAAAGGCGACCTGCCTGCAGTACGGCCTTGGCCTGACGGCACGCCCTTGGCACCCGTCCCCGCTGGCGGCGGTGTCGCCGACGGTCCCGCGGCTCCTGTCTGCTGAGGCTTCTGACGGTCTGGCGGCACCTCCGGCTGAAGCTGGCTGTCAGGCAGCAAGAACACCCTGTCCCATCCGAGCTCGCCCACCGCCAGCTGCACGGCTTGCGGCAGCGCCAGCGGCGGCAGTCAGCCGGCGTCGCTGGGGCCACCGCCGGCCACGGCGGCGGCGGCGGCGCTGTCCGCTGCGCCGAGCAACAGCTGCTGCAGCCCGCCGCCAGCTGCCGCGCCGGCACTCGCGCGGCCTGGAGACGGCGGCGGCGTCGCCGGGGCCCCCGAGACGGCCGCGGCGCCGCCGGCGGCGGCTGCCCTCGCGATGGCCAGCTGTTGCTGCCGCAGCCTCAGTCCCGTGCGATGCGACAGCGCTCTGCAGCAGGGGCATGCGGCCCGCCAGCAACGCCTCCCGCGCAAGGGCCGTGGCCTGAGACAACACTCTGACCCGCGAGCGGCGGCGCTGGGCCCCGGGGTGCGGCGCGCAGGCAGGCTGGTCGCGGCCGTCGGCGAAGACGCCGTCGCAGGCGTCGGCGGAGCCTCCGAGTTGGAGGCGGCGCCGCTGCCGTCCCGCGTGGCCGGCCGCGGCACCGGCACGGTGGTGCTGTTGGGTGCGTGCTGCTGCCCGCCTCTCCGTCGGAGGACTCGTCGGCGCCCGTCAGCTCCTCGGGCGCGGCCTCGGGCCCTCCTGCGCGCCAACGGAGCAGCGAACCGCCTGCATGCTTCAACCAACATGGTCGCACACACACACACGCTTGCGCGTGACGATGTTTTTCACAGCGGGGTGAGGACTCAGCATCCAGATTTGGCCTTGCGTGTCCTAGCTGACCAGACACATGCAAAGCAGGCCCTCCGACACTGGTGGCCACCTATCCATTTGTACGACAGCGCCCCACGCCCTACGCAATAAGCACACCGTGTCTGGACCTCCCCCACCACCATCCGCCGCACCCACACCCACACACCACCCACATTCGCACCTGGTCGGCCGCGTAGCCCGCGATCTCCTCCACCGACTGGTGGTCGTACAGCAGCGTCGCCGGCAGCGCCAGCCCCAGCGCCCTCGACAGCCCCCGCCGCAGCTCCATGCCCGCCCGGCTGTCCACTAGCCATGAGTATCACACATCCAACCCCGCCGTCGTCCGCACCTGTCGCGCAGGATTGTTGGATTGTCGGGATCGTGTACGGCGACAAGTGCAGCCAGCGGAAGATGAGCTGCGTCTGCGGGCGGGTAGGCCATGGGAAAGGTGATGGCGATGGTGATGCCTGGCCACAGGGCGCTGCCGGGGTGGAGCAGCAGACAGCTGCAAGACTACGTCCATGACCCCAGCGACGTTTGGAGGTCACACCACATACCGTCATGTCCCGTCCCGACAGTGGCGCTTTGCGCGGGGGTTCCTCATCCCGCGATCGCCCGGGGCCTCAGGCCTCAGGCAACCCAACCACCCATCTACCACCCAAATGTGCCGCACCGGGCCCTGCCTCCGCGTCCGCTGCACCTCCCAGCCGCCTCGTGGAGCTGGGGTCCACCATCGCATCCGGTGAGGCTCCGGGTACGCCCATTTTGGGCAGAGCCGCCGCCGCCGCCGCCAGCACCGCGCCCGCCTCGTCGGCTAACGGCGCGGCCGCAGGCGGCTCCAGTCGCCCGCCCGCCGGCTCCGCCCCCCGCGGCGACCGCCCCAGCCTCCGCGCCGCGGCCGTCCCTGTGCCACCTGTGCCGGGTCTGCGGTCTGCACCCGCGTCCCCCTCCTCCTCCTCGGGCGGTCCTGCTCCGTCCCCGGGCTAGGGCTGGGGCCTGCGGCAGTGGCCTCCGCGGTCTGCATCCGCGTCCACATCTTCCACACAGGAAGTGCTCACCCCGGGGATGAGGCCGCGGCTGTCCGGGCGCAGGTCGCCGGACGGAGGCCGCCAGTCGGGTCGGTCGGGCCCGCCCTCCACCAGATCAATGGCGCTGCACTGTCGGGCCGAGGGCGGCAGCCGTCCGGGGGTGAGGCCCATATGCGGTTCTTGCTCTTAGTGGCATAGGACCCACCATCGACCTAGAGACAGCCCGTTTGTCCCGCACAACCTGCCTTTTCCTGAACGGGAGTAGCTCTCTGAGGCGCCCCGCAGCAGGCCCCGGCCCCCCGCTCCGCTCTCCGCCAGCCGCCGCCAGGCTGCGGCACCCCCGCCAGGCTGCGGCACCCCCGCGCTGTCCTACCCAGCATTGCACTCGTCGTCCCAGACCCAGCCACTCACCCGAGACCCGCCCCACACAGGTCCCCTTCACCAGGCGCACCTGTTGGGCCCGGCACTGCTGCTGCTGCTGCCCGGGGGACCAAGGTTGGCCGCGAACCCGCCCGCCCCACGCTCCACTGCCGCCCGCGGAGAGGTGATGCAGTCCACCACCTCCCTCCGGCTGCCCGCTCAGCAGGCTGTGGGCCCGCCGCTGCACCCGCTGCCGTCCCTGCCGTCGCCGCTGCTCGCCCCGAGGCGCAAGGGCCGCCCTGACGCGCCGCTGGGAGCGCTCCTGTGCCCGCGGCCCCTTGCTGAGAGGAGGGACGAGGCAGGAGGAGGTCGCAGATGATGGCGGCCCCGCCTGCGCCAATTCGCAAGCAGTACGGTCTCTCTGTGCCCGCCCCCCGCCAGGCTGTGGAATCGTGGCGGGGGTGGTGACGGCCCAGCAACAGCAGGCGACGAAGCGCACCCCCATATGGCCGCCGCACAGCCTTCCCGCTGCTTGCGAATTAATTCCCCCGACACCTTTACATGATGGCGGCCCCGCCTGCGTCAATTCGCAAGCAGTACGGTCTCTCTGTGCCCCCCCGCCAGGCTGTGGAATCGTGGCGGGGGTGGTGACGGCCCAGCAACAGCAGGCGACGAAGCGCACCCCCATATGGCCGCCGCACAGCCTTCCCGCTGCTTGCGAATTAATTCCCCCGACACCTTTACATGATGGCGGCCCCGCCTGCGTCAATTCGCAAGCAGTACGGTCTCTCTGTGCCCCCCCGCCAGGCTGTGGAATCGTGGCGGGGGTGGTGACGGCCCAGCAACAGCAGGCGACGAAGCGCACCCCCATATGGCCGCCGCACAGCCTTCCCGCTGCTTGCGACTTCATTCGCCCGACACCTTTACATGATGGCGGCCCCGCCTGCGTCAATTCGCAAGCAGTACGGTCTCTCTGTGCCCCCCCCCCCGCCAGGCTGTGGAATCGTTGCGGGGGTGGTGACGGCCCAGCAACAGCAGGCGACGAAGCGCACCCCCATATGGCCGCCGCACAGCCTTCCCGCTGCTTGCGAATTAATTCCCCCGACACCTTTACATGATGGCGGCCCCGCCAGCGTCAATTCGCAAGCAGTACGGTCTCTCTGTGCCCCCCCCCCGCCAGGCTGTGGAATCGTGGCGGGGGTGGTGACGGCCCAGCAACAGCAGGCGACGAAGCGCACCCCCATATGGCCGCCGCACAGCCTTCCCGCTGCTTGCGAATTAATTCCCCCGACACCTTTACATGATGGCGGCCCCGCCTGCGTCAATTCGCAAGCAGTACGGTCTCTCTGTGCCCCCCCCGCAAGGCTGTGGAATCGTGGCGGGGGTGGTGACGGCCCAGCAACAGCAGGCGACGAAGCGCACCCCCATATGGCCGCCGCACAGCCTTCCCGCTGCTTGCGAATTAATTCCCCCGACACCTTTACATGATGGCGGCCCCGCCTGCGCCAATTCGCAAGCAGTACGGTCTCTCTGTGGCCCCCCCCCGCCAGGCTGTGGAATCGTGGCGGGGGTGGTGACGGCCCAGCAACAGCAGGCGACGAAGCGCACCCCCATATGGCCGCCGCACAGCCTTCCCGCTGCTTGCGAATTAATTCCCCCGACACCTTTACATGATGGCGGCCCCGCCTGCGTCAATTCGCAAGCAGTACGGTCTCTCTGTGCCCCCCCCGCCAGGCTGTGGAATCGTGGCGGGGGTGGTGACGGCCCAGCAACAGCAGGCGACGAAGCGCACCCCCATATGGCCGCCGCACAGCCTTCCCGCTGCTTGCGAATTCATTCCCCCGACACCTTTACATGATGGCGGCCCCGCCTGCGTCAATTCGCAAGCAGTACGGTCTCTCTGTGCCCCCCCCCGCCAGGCTGTGGAATCGTGGCGGGGGTGGTGACGGCCCAGCAACAGCAGGCGACGAAGCGCACCCCCATATGGCCGCCGCACAGCCTTCCCGCTGCTTGCGAATTAATTCCCCCGACACCTTTACATGATGGCGGCCCCGCCTGCGCCAATTCGCAAGCAGTACGGTCTCTCTGTGCCCGCCCCCCGCCAGGCTGTGGAATCGTGGCGGGGGTGGTGACGGCCCAGCAACAGCAGGTGTAAGACCTAAAGGCTAATCCCGCGGATGCTCAGGCACCGGGCTTACACTCCCCCCCATTTAGGCAAAGCAGTCCTCGGCGCCAGGCATTGGGCCAACCCACCGTATGCCGGTTTTACCAGATTAGCACGGGTTCGTACCGTCCTTGATCAACCACACAAGGGCCGGTAATGGCTGCGCCAGGGATCGAACCGCCGACCTTAATCCACCACATAAGGGTACGGCACTGGTCTCGATACCAAATGTAAGACCTAAAGGCTAATCCCGCGGATGCTCAGGCACCGGGCTTACAGCAGGCGACGAAGCGCACCCCCATATGGCCGCCGCACAGCCTTCCCGCTGCTTGCGAATTAATTCCCCCGACACCTTTACATGATGGCGGCCCCGCCTGCGTCAATTCGCAAGCAGTACGGTCTCTCTGTGCCCCCCCCGCCAGGCTGTGGAATCGTGGCGGGGGTGGTGACGGCCCAGCAACAGCAGGCGACGAAGCGCACCCCCATATGGCCGCCGCACAGCCTTCCCGCTGCTTGCGAATTAATTCCCCCGACACCTTTACATGATGGCGGCCCCGCCTGCGCCAATTCGCAAGCAGTACGGTCTCTCTGTGCCCCCCCGCCAGGCTGTGGAATCGTGGCGGGGGTGGTGACGGCCCAGCAACAGCAGGCGACGAAGCGCACCCCCATATGGCCGCCGCACAGCCTTCCCGCTGCTTGCGAATTAATTCCCCCGACACCTTTACATGATGGCGGCCCCGCCTGCGTCAATTCGCAAGCAGTACGGTCTCTCTGTGCCCCCCCCCCCGCCAGGCTGTGGAATCGTGGCGGGGGTGGTGACGGCCCAGCAACAGCAGGCGACGAAGCGCACCCCCATATGGCCGCCGCACAGCCTTCCCGCTGCTTGCGAATTAATTCCCCCGACACCTTTACATGATGGCGGCCCCGCCTGCGTCAATTCGCAAGCAGTACGGTCTCTCTGTGCCCCCCCCCCGCCAGGCTGTGGAATCGTGGCGGGGGTGGTGACGGCCCAGCAACAGCAGGCGACGAAGCGCACCCCCATATGGCCGCCGCACAGCCTTCCCGCTGCTTGCGAATTAATTCCCCCGACACCTTTACATGATGGCGGCCCCGCCTGCGCCAATTCGCAAGCAGTACGGTCTCTCTGTGCCCGCCCCCCGCCAGGCTGTGGAATCGTGGCGGGGGTGGTGACGGCCCAGCAACAGCAGGCGACGAAGCGCACCCCCATATGGCCGCCGCACAGCCTTCCCGCTGCTTGCGAATTAATTCCCCCGACACCTTTACATGATGGCGGCCCCGCCTGCGTCAATTCGCAAGCAGTACGGTCTCTCTGTGCCCCCCCCGCCAGGCTGTGGAATCGTGGCGGGGTGGTGACGGCCCAGCAACAGCAGGCGACGAAGCGCACCCCCATATGGCCGCCGCACAGCCTTCCCGCTGCTTGCGAATTAATTCCCCCGACACCTTTACATGATGGCGGCCCCGCCTGCGTCAATTCGCAAGCAGTACGGTCTCTCTGTGCCCCCCCGCCAGGCTGTGGAATCGTGGCGGGGGTGGTGACGGCCCAGCAACAGCAGGCGACGAAGCGCACCCCCATATGGCCGCCGCACAGCCTTCCCGCTGCTTGCGACTTCATTCGCCCGACACCTTTACATGATGGCGGCCCCGCCTGCGTCAATTCGCAAGCAGTACGGTCTCTCTGTGCCCCCCCCCCGCCAGGCTGTGGAATCGTTGCGGGGGTGGTGACGGCCCAGCAACAGCAGGCGACGAAGCGCACCCCCATATGGCCGCCGCACAGCCTTCCCGCTGCTTGCGAATTAATTCCCCCGACACCTTTACATGATGGCGGCCCCGCCTGCGTCAATTCGCAAGCAGTACGGTCTCTCTGTGCCCCCCCCCCGCCAGGCTGTGGAATCGTGGCGGGGGTGGTGACGGCCCAGCAACAGCAGGCGACGAAGCGCACCCCCATATGGCCGCCGCACAGCCTTCCCGCTGCTTGCGAATTAATTCCCCCGACACCTTTACATGATGGCGGCCCCGCCTGCGTCAATTCGCAAGCAGTACGGTCTCTCTGTGCCCCCCCCGCCAGGCTGTGGAATCGTGGCGGGGGTGGTGACGGCCCAGCAACAGCAGGCGACGAAGCGCACCCCCATATGGCCGCCGCACAGCCTTCCCGCTGCTTGCGAATTCATTCCCCCGACACCTTTACATGATGGCGGCCCCGCCTGCGTCAATTCGCAAGCAGTACGGTCTCTCTGTGGCCCCCCCCGCCAGGCTGTGGAATCGTGGCGGGGGTGGTGACGGCCCAGCAACAGCAGGCGACGAAGCGCACCCCCATATGGCCGCCGCACAGCCTTCCCGCTGCTTGCGAATTAATTCCCCCGACACCTTTACATGATGGCGGCCCCGCCTGCGTCAATTCGCAAGCAGTACGGTCTCTCTGTGCCCCCCCGCCAGGCTGTGGAATCGTGGCGGGGTGGTGACGGCCCAGCAACAGCAGGCGACGAAGCGCACCCCCATATGGCCGCCGCACAGCCTTCCCGCTGCTTGCGAATTCATTCCCCCGACACCTTTACATGATGGCGGCCCCGCCTGCGTCAATTCGCAAGCAGTACGGTCTCTCTGTGCCCCCCCCCCCAGGCTGTGGAATCGTGGCGGGGATGGTGACGGCCCAGCAACAGCAGGCGACGAAGCGCACCCCCATATGGCCGCCGCACAGCCTTCCCGCTGCTTGCGAATTAATTCCCCCGACACCTTTACATGATGGCGGCCCCGCCTGCGCCAATTCGCAAGCAGTACGGTCTCTCTGTGCCCGCCCCCCGCCAGGCTGTGGAATCGTGGCGGGGGTGGTGACGGCCCAGCAACAGCAGGCGACGAAGCGCACCCCCATATGGCCGCCGCACAGCCTTCCCGCTGCTTGCGAATTAATTCCCCCGACACCTTTACATGATGGCGGCCCCGCCTGCGTCAATTCGCAAGCAGTACGGTCTCTCTGTGCCCCCCCCGCCAGGCTGTGGAATCGTGGCGGGGGTGGTGACGGCCCAGCAACAGCAGGCGACGAAGCGCACCCCCATATGGCCGCCGCACAGCCTTCCCGCTGCTTGCGAATTAATTCCCCGACACCTTTACATGATGGCGGCCCCGCCTGCGCCAATTCGCAAGCAGTACGGTCTCTCTGTGCCCCCCCGCCAGGCTGTGGAATCGTGGCGGGGGTGGTGACGGCCCAGCAACAGCAGGCGACGAAGCGCACCCCCATATGGCCGCCGCACAGCCTTCCCGCTGCTTGCGAATTAATTCCCCCGACACCTTTACATGATGGCGGCCCCGCCTGCGTCAATTCGCAAGCAGTACGGTCTCTCTGTGCCCCCCCCCCCGCCAGGCTGTGGAATCGTGGCGGGGGTGATGACGGCCCAGCAACAGCAGGCGACGAAGCGCACCCCCATATGGCCGCCGCACAGCCTTCCCGCTGCTTGCGAATTAATTCCCCCGACACCTTTACATGATGGCGGCCCCGCCTGCGTCAATTCGCAAGCAGTACGGTCTCTCTGTGCCCCCCCCGCCAGGCTGTGGAATCGTGGCGGGGTGGTGACGGCCCAGCAACAGCAGGCGACGAAGCGCACCCCCATATGGCCGCCGCACAGCCTTCCCGCTGCTTGCGAATTAATTCCCCCGACACCTTTACATCATGGCGGCCCCGCCTGCGTCAATTCGCAAGCAGTACGGTCTCTCTGTGCCCCCCCCCGCCAGGCTGTGGAATCGTGGCGGGGTGGTGACGGCCCAGCAACAGCAGGCGACGAAGCGCACCCCCATATGGCCGCCGCACAGCCTTCCCGCTGCTTGCGAATTAATTCCCCCGACACCTTTACATGATGGCGGCCCCGCCTGCGTCAATTCGCAAGCAGTACGGTCTCTCTGTGCCCCCCCCGCCAGGCTGTGGAATCGTGGCGGGGGTGGTGACGGCCCAGCAACAGCAGGCGACGAAGCGCACCCCCATATGGCCGCCGCACAGCCTTCCCGCTGCTTGCGAATTCATTCCCCCGACACCTTTACATGATGGCGGCCCCGCCTGCGTCAATTCGCAAGCAGTACGGTCTCTCTGTGCCCCCCCGCCAGGCTGTGGAATCGTGGCGGGGGTGGTGACGGCCCAGCAACAGCAGGCGACGAAGCGCACCCCCATATGGCCGCCGCACAGCCTTCCCGCTGCTTGCGAATTAATTCCCCCGACACCTTTACATGATGGCGGCCCCGCCTGCGTCAATTCGCAAGCAGTACGGTCTCTCTGTGCCCCCCCCCGCCAGGCTGTGGAATCGTGGCGGGGTGGTGACGGCCCAGCAACAGCAGGCGACGAAGCGCACCCCCATATGGCCGCCGCACAGCCTTCCCGCTGCTTGCGAATTAATTCCCCGACACCTTTACATGATGGCGGCCCCGCCTGCGTCAATTCGCAAGCAGTACGGTCTCTCTGTGCCCCCCCCCGCCAGGCTGTGGAATCGTGGCGGGGGTGGTGACGGCCCAGCAACAGCAGGCGACGAAGCGCACCCCCATATGGCCGCCGCACAGCCTTCCCGCTGCTTGCGAATTAATTCCCCGACACCTTTACATGATGGCGGCCCCGCCTGCGTCAATTCGCAAGCAGTACGGTCTCTCTGTGCCCCCCCCGCCAGGCTGTGGAATCGTGGCGGGGGTGGTGACGGCCAGCAACAGCAGGCGACGAAGCGCACCCCCATATGGCCGCCGCACAGCCTTCCGCTGCTTGCGAATTAATTCCCCCGACACCTTTACATGATGGCGGCCCCGCCTGCGTCAATTCGCAAGCAGTACGGTCTCTCTGTGCCCCCCCGCCAGGCTGTGGAATCGTGGCGGGGGTGGTGACGGCCCAGCAACAGCAGGCGACGAAGCGCACCCCCATATGGCCGCCGCACAGCCTTCCCGCTGCTTGCGAATTAATTCCCCCGACACCTTTACATGATGGCGGCCCCGCCTGCGTCAATTCGCAAGCAGTACGGTCTCTCTGTGCCCCCCCGCCAGGCTGTGGAATCGTGGCGGGGGTGGTGACGGCCAGCAACAGCAGGCGACGAAGCGCACCCCCATATGGCCGCCGCACAGCCTTCCGCTGCTTGCGAATTAATTCCCCCGACACCTTTACATGATGGCGGCCCGCCTGCGTCAATTCGCAAGCAGTACGGTCTCTCTGTGCCCCCCCCGCCAGGCTGTGGAATCGTGGCGGGGGTGGTGACGGCCCAGCAACAGCAGCGACGAAGCGCACCCCATATGGCCGCCGCACAGCCTTCCGCTGCTGCGAATTAATTCCCCGACACCTTTACATGATGGCGGCCCGCCTGCGTCAATTCGCAAAGCAGTACGGTCTCTCTGTGCCCCCCCCGCCAGGCTGTGGAATCGTGGCGGGGATGGTGACGGCCCAGCAACAGCAGGCGACGAAGCGCACCCCCATATGGCCGCCGCACAGCCTTCCCGCTGCTTGCGAATTAATTCCCCGACACTTTACATGATGGCGGCCCCGCCTGCCGTCAATTCGCAAGCAGTACGGTCTGTCTGTGCCCCCCCGCCAGGCTGTGGAACCGTGGGCGGGGGGGTGACGGCCAGCAACAGCAGGCGACGAAGCGCACCCCCCATATGGCCGCGCACAGCCTTCCCTGCTTGCGAATTAATTCCCCGACACCTTTACATGATGGCGGCCCGCCTGCGTCAATTCGCAAGCAGTACGGTCTGTCTGTGCCCCCCCCGCCAGGCTGTGGAACCGTGGCGGGGGTGGTGACGGCCAGCAACAGCAGGCGACGAAGCGCACCCCATATGGCGCCGCACAGCCTTCCGCTGCTTGCGAATTAATTCCCGACCCTTTACATGATGGCGGCCCCGCCTGCGTCAATTCGCAAGCAGTACGGTCTGTCTGTGCCCCCCCGCCAGGCTGTGGAACCGTGGCGGGGTGGTGACGGCCAGCAACAGCAGGCGACGAGCGCACCCCATATGGCCGCGCACAGCTTCCGCTGCTGCGAATTAATTCCCCGACCCTTTACATGATGGCGGCCCGCGCTGCGTCAATTCGCAGCAGTACGGTCTGTCTGTGCCCCCCCCCGCAGCTGTGGAACGTGGCGGGGGTGGTGACGGCCAGCAACAGCAGGCGACGAGCGCACCCCCATATGGCCGCCGCACAGCTTCCGCTGCTTGCGAATTAATTCCCCCGACCTTTACATGATGGCGGCCCCGCCTGCGTCAATTCGCAAGCAGTACGGTCTGTCTGTGCCCCCGCCAGGCTGTGGACCGTGGCGGGGGAGGTGACGGCCCAGCAAC